>JABUQX010028134.1:0-22500 GCA_015478945.1 Trachelipus rathkii
TATGGAACTAAATGCCATAATAAAGACAACTCCAAACCAAAATTACAGAAAATCCCCGACAAAGAAGATCCACGATCATAGCGGAGAGCAAAACGCCGATCGGCAAGAAACCAAACCAACTAACGAAACAAATCCCTATGCTGCTTAAGTCGATAGTTTGACAAGAACATGTCAACAATGAAAGGACCATCGCAGAGAAAGAGGAACGTTGCCAAGAGAGTTAATCACATTGTCACGACTGCAGGCAGGCCATTCTCAGAGGACAGGTGCTCAGCAACTCGGAAGGTACACCAATCGACGGTCAATCGACATCCTTCGTTGGGTTCGGGGAGAACTGCGCAGCAACCACAGTCCGACATACTGGTCAGAGGTCGCCCACAGAGGGAGACTTACCGGAGAGAGATGACAGAATATCCTCCGTCTGGCAGTTCCTTCAGTGATCGTTTCCCCAAACACAGCGCATACAGACTACAAAACAGGCTCCGGTGACGATCAGACATGTGCCCAATTCTCGAGCGACAGTGAGAAGACGACAGAACCATGAACACTCGGAAGTCCACAAGACTACGTATTACAAGGTACGCCATCTCGGCTCCTCTCGCCTATCAGGAGCATCGGCGTTGCGAATTTATTTTTCAACCAGCGTCTAATGGAGATTGGACCAGTCACAGAGAGTCTAGATCCACTCTACCATGACCAGATGGACGTCGGTGAATTTGGAGACGTGCAGCGTGAGCACTTTTCTGCTTGCAATATCTCCAAAAGGATTCCTTTTGGAGGTCGACTCTGTGAACGCGGGGTGTGGGCAGGCATTTGCTTGGGTTGTTTTCGCACGGCATTGCATATCGTCGACATGAGGAACGCTAACGTTCTGAAAGGTATGCGGAAAGACATCCTCACAAGAGTATATAAGCTTCGCGTCCTTCATTGGCATCCATTTTTGTTACTCCATGTCCAATGGTACCTACAAACAGGTAGGATCAGAACTCCTGGCTATTTCTACGAGGAGCCTGGACATGAATCCCATTGAACATGTTTCTTTGAAGTGGGAATCTTTGGGTAAGCAGTTCGAGCTCTTTTAAACAAGCTCAAAAATAGGTAAAACTCAGTGAGCTGCAAAGCGCCTTTGACAACATCCCGCAGCGAGACCATCTCCAAGATCGATTTCATCAATGCCAATCGCCTTGGAAGGAAGTTTGACAAGGGCCAGAGGGGGAACAAGGGCCCATTATTAGACACCTTTATGCTGCATTTTACATTGTAATTTACTAGAATATCTTTACTATGTTGTTGTAAAAATTCATGCAATCAATCTCCATATTAAATTTTCGTATTATACAGATATAATATTATGCCCACATTTAAATTCCCTACACACTGTTCGTTACATACGTTTATACATTTATAAACCCTTGTTGGAACACTCCCGAGTTCATAAATGAAGCCTATTAAAATCAAATTTTAGCCAAAAATATTAAAGTGAGATCTAGAGTTAAAATTAAATTAACGGGTGACTCGTTAAAGTTTCGCCCGCGGGTTTATTATATATATACTATCTATACATATTATATATATACTATATATATCACTATATATATATAGAATATATAATATATACTACTATATTTATAATATATATATACAGAGATGGGGGCGAGTACGCCCGGTTACATGCTACCGGGTTACTTGCTATCGGGCGGATACATTTTTGTACCGGTACGGCCTATCGCCAACACTGTTGCTTAAAGTACCTGATGTTATCGGCTATTCGCTCCCCACTGTTTTTTTTGCTTGTACCGATACCGAAAAATTCGCGGTACTTTAATCGGTACATTTCATTTTTGAGTATATATATATATCATATATTATTCATATATATATATTTATATACATATATAAATATATACTATATATATATATATATATATACCTATATAATATGATTTCTGTTCTATAAGCTTTAGTTGATGATTTCTACACAATTTCCCTATATAATATATATATATATATATATATATATATATATATATATATAGCACTTCAAGAACTAATACATATATATATATAATATATATATACTATATATATATAGTTCCTATACCACGCATACTCAATACACATATATTATGAAGTACCCAATAAATATATAGCTATTTTTCACTTCCTTATTCCGATTCGCACCAAGTATCAGCCTTTCACGCGCCTCCGAAGCGTCATACCCTGCGCGATATAACTTTCCTATTCTACTGACATTTTTATGGCATTTTCCTGTCCGCTTCAGGCAACCTACGGGGAGCCACCTGTGGCCGTTGGTGGCCGCTTGAACATACTTCCAAAAGCTTTTGACCGTGTTGGCACGCGTTCACTGCTCTCTAAGCTCCGCCTCCTTTGGGTTTCCTCCTTTTCTTTGCTTACTTATGCTAGCTTACCTTTCAAGTCGCTCCAATCTATCGGCTATTGTGGTTGATTGGAGCGACTTCTTTCTTCTTTTTCTGTCAATAGGTGGTGTTCCTCAGGGTTCCGTCTTATTCTCCTACTCTTTCACTACTTTTCATTAATGATCTCTTATCTAATATTTCTAGCTCTATCTACTCATATGCGATGACTCGACCCTTTATTCTTCAACTATTTCAATTCTGCACCCTCTTTTACTTCTAGGAATTGCCTCTGCGTGTCCTAATCTGTTCCGATTCCTATTTTCGCAGAATCCTGGATTTAGAATTCCGGGTGGGGTCGTCTGAACCTTTTTGAAATTCAATTCTTTAAAAACTCAACTTCTAACAAATCTCCCTCTCTAAGACACCTTCTAACTTTCCTACTCTTCTTTTCGACGGTTCTCTCGTCTCTCCTTGGCCACAATTATAAACATCCTTGGCCTTAACCATAAACGAAAAAAATTGTCTTGGAAACCTTCACATCACAACAACTGCAACGGTTGCTAGGGCGGCCCTCAAAGAAACTGGGGAGTTTTGTTTAGACTGTGAGACTTTTTTTTCTCTTCCCAAGTTGCTCCAGCTTATACAAGGGCCTCATCGCCCTTGTATCGCGGAGCTACTGTTCTCATATCTACGGGGCCGGCTCTGCGTTATCACCCAGCTTACTTTGCGATAGGGTCGAGTCAAATGCTAAAAGGCTTATAAACTGGTTTCGTGTACTTTCCAGTCACTTGACCCTCTATCTTTGCGGCGCCGATTATGTTGCGTGGGCTTTATCTCCCTTTTCTATAGGCTACCGCAGCGGCCAGGTGCTCGAGGGAGCGTTATCACTCGGCGCCACCTCCACCGTTACGTCTCCCTCGCTATCACTAGTGGTGCTGTGTCTGCACATGAGTTTTGTGTTGATGTAGGTAACCTCCCAGCTTAGCCACTGCGGTGCCTTTCCTTCTTTTCCGCCAGTCTGTTCAGTGGAATTCTCTCCCATCTCTCCCGTGTTTCCTGCTGAATTTAATCTCCCCCCACTTCAAAGCCTGACGTCTCGTGCTATCTGACGCTAATTTGCTGTAGTTTGTAAAACTTATGAGGCGTTGTAACACCCCTCCTTGAATAGGGGCTCTGCCGGTGAGTGGCGGTGACAACTGTAAAATATATACTATATATATATATTATATATATATATATATATATATAGTAATTATATTATATATTATATATATAGTATATATATATATATATATATATATATATATATAATATATATATATATATGATATATATATATATATATATTGTTTCATTAATTCTCTTTTCAATATTAGCTGCGTTTCCAGAGGCCCGACTTGCAGCCAGGGTGCACACAGGGCGCACATGAATCGTTTTCCAGCGGCCCGTTTTGCGCCACTTCTACGTCCATTCAAACGTCACAGTCAGGCGCCGTTGTTAAATCCTCGATTTCTGGAATTAGTAAAAGGGGCGCGGGCTGCGGGAAGAATACTTTGTTTTACAAACAAATTTCTTTACAAAAACATGGGCGGAAAAGGCTTGCCAAAAGTTTTTAATTATTTTAGTTAACCTTATATTAAGTATACTAAATTATATCGTATCATTATCATAAAATAGATACATATAAGCTACGTTTATTGTTACAATTGTCAGCTGATCCGGCCCGGCGCGCTCGGCCATTTCCAGGTAACTCAAATTTCCTATTCTTTGTATTCCTAATGTAATTTTTTTTTCAATTCGGAAGCCGTTTCCGACGGTGTCAATTTCGCACACGGGCTGTGTACTGGGCTTCTGGAAAACGCAGCTTATACCATTTAAGTGAAACGTGTTCCAATATGCTTATTCCTGCAATCGCTACATTCAAAATTTATGCCGTTCGGGCTTCAGACTCGCAGTCTTTATTGCAAGTTGATTGAAGAAGGAAGTTAGGCTTGTCAATTTTGTTTGTAATTTTTAATTAATAGTTTTTGAAGTTTTATTTTTTCAAATTAATTAACTTAACAATGAGTAAATGTAACACTGAAAGCTGATTTCATTAGTTCCAAAAGACTTCCGAAAACATTTCAAAAATTAATGCAAACAGAACAAATGGGTCTTAAGTCCTTCGAATTAAAACTTCTGGCGAAATTTTTGAACTTGCTCACTGTGACAGCAATTTTGCAATTTTCTTTGCTCTGTAATTGCAAAACTTTACCTAATTAAAATTTGAACATTCTTTTCTACAATTTAAAAGTTACAGATGAAGAAGCACCGAAATTCGACATAAAAACTATATCAACAGTAATAAATGTATTATGGTGTTATGCTACGCTATTTTCTCGCGAAAACAGAAAAGAACCATCCTACGGTGATTGAACTGATTCGTTTCTCTAGAAAACCACGTATCGTAAAGAAAACGATGAATATGTTTCGGATGTATCGGCGATACAATACCGGAGCTACCGGGTATCGCACCAAACGTTTTATTTTTCAATGCCCAGTACCGAGTATCGGCTATCGCCCAAGAGAGATTTACAAGCAGTCCGGAGTGGTGAGGTGCGGAGGCGACAACCTCGTACCGGGTGATCTGCCAAGAAGCCAACTTTCATGTACCGTGCCCATCACGCTGTATATATATATTACTATATATATATATATTATATATATACTATATATATGATATACTATATATATATATATATATATATATAGTATATATATTTATATATATCTTTACTATATATAATATATATATATAGTATATATATATACTATATTTATAGTATATATATATATATATATATATATCGCACTCACTTGATACAATATCATACACTCGCAAGTGATCATGAGGACTACTTCTTTGGCGTACCCCCAAGTATCACTCTGCGTACCCTCCGGGGCTACGCGTACGCCACTTTTGCGAGACACTGCTCTACGGGGATTAGAGGACCTCGGCATCTTTGTCCATTATTAAAATGGAGTATCGTCAGCAAAAGAGACTGAAAGAGCGTCATGAGAGACTTATTCAGATCATTTGTATATAGAGTAAATAAAAACTCGGTCCAAGAATTGAGCCCTGGGGTATCCAAGTTGTTCTTTGAGGCGTGCCTGAATTAGTTTCATTTAGTTTTAACCATATGAGATCTCTTCTTTAAGTTAGCTTTTAAGAACCATTGTAGGGTTCCTTCCCTTCAAAGTCCCATTTTGTCATGTTCTACTTAGTTAGTATGTCATGATCAATCATGTCAAAAGCTTTTGTGAAATCTAATAAGTAAACTAGCAGGGATGGAGTCTTTATCTTTCTATATTTCCTGTACAGTTTTTTTTCGCGGGTTAAAGCAAATGAGGCATCAGCCAGTTGAACGTCCCTTTTAAATCCAAATTTGTGAATCGCTTTAAGAATATTGCTTTGATATAAAAATATTCTGTTAATGATTGGAAACTAATTTCTCAAATATTTTAACTAAATAACGTATTAGTAATAGCTTATTGGTCTGTAATTTTTTTGCTAGGCAAAGGTGTCTCCTTTTTTTGGTATAGGGATCACTTTTGCTGTCTTGAATATATTTGGGGGGAAAAATTCCTAGTCAAAAATGATTCCTTGAACAAGTGTTTTAAAGGCGTGGCTAATTATGTCGGCTGAGAGTTTGAGGATGTGATTGGGGGATAGAATGAACATCACATTTTCTGTTTTTTAATCCTGCGATTACCTTTTTTTACCTCCGGGACAGTGATGGAAATAAAGAAAAAATGCAGACTCGTTAGTCTGCGGAGAAAAGTTCATATGATGTTTGACAAGGGGGTTGGTCTCTCAAGATTTGCTTACCGACGTTTACGAAGTATTCGTTTAGTCCGTCTGCGATCTTATTTTTGTTGGTTGTTAACTGATTGTTTAAATTAAATTCAGTTCTTTTATACATTGTGAGTTTTTTTTTTTGTTATGGTTGATTAATTTATTGATTAAACCCCAAGTGGCCTTCGAGTCTTGTTGCAATCCTGGAATTTGTCAGAGTTAGTGGTTTCTCTTTGCTTTCCTAAGAACTGCCTTTAAAATTGTTTATCATATGTGTTATATACTTTGGCTATGGTATAAATTTTTGTTTTTTAAACGTTTTTTTTTTGGGTAGAGTTTATGTTTTTGGTTGATTAGAGTAGTTTTAGCCCCAAAAGCTTTTGGTGTTAGCCATGGGTTTTCAATTCTTTTAGCACCAAGTTTTTTCGTTTAATAGGGAATAATCCAGTACCGCCCCCCCCCCCCCCCCAACCCCCCCCCATAGCCTTTTATTTAATATATTTACGAACGAGTTGAATTTTTCTTCGATGCCTATGTTTTCACTGTATGTGAATGAAAAGTCAATTTTTCATTCATTTTGTTTATGTAGTTCAGCCTTTGATGTTCACCATCTAGTCTGCATTTTATGTTGGTGAAATTTTGAGTTTTATTAATAGCATATTTTGGCAAGAAAAAGACAATGGAAAGTGATTGGACATGATCACTTTTGGCCGGTGCGCCATCGAGCGACAGCTTCGATAGAAGACTCGGCACCGGACTCTAAAGCCCCCATGCGATGCCCTCTTCCCCCTCTACCCGGAGACCAGACGCGGACAAAGTATTTTTTTTCAAAGCATGATCTACTAAATCTAAATCCGTGTAAGGAAATCTAGAGAAACCTTGAAGGTGATCAAATTTTCAAGGTTTGCCGCTAATTTACTCGTTAGCATTGCTTCAAAACTTTTGTCAACTAGATAGGCTAATTGGTCTGTTGTTATTCGGGAGCTTGCGATATATATTTTTTTTAAATTAGAGTTACATTAGCAAGTTTTAAATAATGCGTTGACGATCCTTCTCGTGAATACTTATTGAAATGCATAGTAATATCTTTAACGAGTATATATTTTAAATATTTCAGGTACATTGGATTGAATTCATCTGGTCCAGATAAAAAATAGAAAAAGAAGAAGAAGGAAAAGAAGGCAAAAAAGAAATAAAAGGGAAAAAGGAAAAAAAACATTCTAATAATAAGAAAAAAGAGAAAAAAAGAAAAAAAAAGAAAAATATGAAAAACAACAAAGAAAAAAATGGAAAAAAATGATAGAAGAAAAACAAAAACAAAACGAAAAGAAATGATTAGGAAGAAAAAGGCAAAATCAAATAGAAAAAAAAAAGAGAAGAAAAAAGGCATTGATGAAGGAAAAGAGGAAAAAAAGAGAAAGAAGAACATGGAAAATATTATTGTCATGATGGAAAGACTAAACATTAATAATATTTCAGTTTAGTAATACTTACGCTTGTAACGATGAGCATAAGCTGTTTGACGATTCGTACCCGTAATAAAAATAAAAATAATATTAATAGTAATTGAAGACTTTACTAGCTATTGTAATTTACTATCTTTGTTGCGATTATCACCATTATTCTTATTATACTCATATATTTTCTCTCCTAGCAGCAATTTTTTTATTGGTACTGTTATTATTAATGAGTTGTCTTTTTATATAATTAGGAATATTGCATTTGCTCTTATTACTATTATTATTAGCTATTTGATTTGTTTTTATAATTATTAGTTATGACTGGTGCTATGATTGACGCTCAAAGGACATAAAACAGTATTGTAGATTGTAGCCCCTTTCCAGGAATTGTAAATCCAATACCTTAATAGTCTTTTGCACTAAATTAATGTAGAGATGCATTGTATAAATCGAATAAAAATAAAAATCTGTATCAACTGTTATATATGATATAATTTGCTGTATTTAGATATCAATTACTAACATTCACTACACATATTATTTATCGTATTCATATCATTAATATGTTATAGTCTTAAATTGATTATTATAATATATTATATATATATATATATATCAACTTGTTAAAAGTATACCTTATATCTATAATATATTCCTTTGCATTTTCTTTATTAAACCAAATTATTTTTACTCATGATACTCACTATTCAATGAATAAGTACAGAAAAAGACCCCTTGATATCTATAAATTACTAGAATCGAATAGATCATGGAAGGTTATGATGGTAGGGAGTGAGGGTTGACGGTGAACTAGAAGAAATTGCATTTAATGATTTTATTCTGATTTAAGATGTTTGGGTGAATAAAATCAGAGTAAAATGGAAATCTGATTTTACTACAAAATAATATATATATATATATATTAAAATTATTACAAAAGTACAATAACTATTTTTATGTAAAACTAAATGTTAAGATAGTATATTAAATATACTATATTATATATATACTGTTATATTTATTTATAATTATGTTGGGTGGCTACAGAAGATTTACAAGATTTCGTGAAAGTTTTGATATATTTAAGAGATTTAAATAACGTTGAGATTTTTATCATGACGAGAAACATTTTTCTTTTAGTAATGTGTTATGCTGGTAATTTATCATTGTGATTTAAATATTAATCAAAACGTGTTATGGGATAGTTATCTATGTTTCTTGTTACACTTCACGGTTTCGGTTGAGGTCTTTTTGAAGGTCTATCAGATAATGGTACTTTTTGCTTTTATAGAGGTGTAAGACCAATATTATATTTAAAGCGACTATTTACATGGAATCGCCTTCTTTCGCTTTACAGATACGCTAGTGTCTCGAGTAACGCTCCACTAATTAGACTCCACTACATAGAGGTTGTGGATATCAAACAATTATTTGAGTCGTTTGTAATATAACCTCACACATTGTTTTTTACCACTTAGTGTTTCTATAGTGTAGGAAGAGTTAAATATTCTATATATATTAATTTTTATCGTAAACTTACATCTTTATTAATATGAATAGATAATGCTTTATAAACAGAGTTTCGCCGACACTAAGGTTAAAAGTAGCTGTTATTTTATTAAGACCACGAGTCCATGTAATTTTTATATACCTCGAGTAATGCTTTTGGGGTTCGTTAGTCAACGACGTGCGAGATGCTTGAGGTAGAGAGAGAGAGAGAGAGATAAGTAGTGAGCAACGAGAAGAGAGAGGAGAGTAGAGAGAGAATGATGTGTTTAGATGAGAAGCCGAATCAGAGAGAGACATTGGGTGTAACAGAGAGGATGAGTAGAGAAGTAGTATGTAGCGACGATAAGGTGTAGTTAATGGAGGCGGAATAGGATCATGATTACTGTGCTGCGTTATTAACATATAGTATAATTTAAAGCCATTGTACAAGTTACATGGGTATTCTATATAATTTTTACTTAATGTTAGAAAAACATATTATAATAAATAATATTATTTATTTTCATGATATTTATACAATAGTATAGTATACTAAACTAATGTTTGTCCTTATATATATTTTATACTTTATATAATCATTTTTATAGTTTGTAAATAAATGCTCAGAATTAATATTTTCGACGATTTTTAAATAGTTTTTGGATTACTGGTAATGGTAGAGCCAGATTATAATTCTGGTTCCTGGTTCCTACAATATATTAGGACAAATTAAAATAGCTTTAAATAAAAATACTTTTGAAAATCCATCATTTAATACAATACTATACTACATTCTCATGCTATGAAAGCGAGGAACACTAGCTAAAATCACTAATTAAAACTTATATGCATTCCAAAGTGAATAATAGAATCATTATTTTAATATGAACCCTGGGGGGGGGGGGGGCGGTGGGGTGGGGGGGGGGGGCCTGTGTTGCCACTAATCTTATTGATTTCGATCTCGATTGGGAAGAGACTGAAATAGATCTTAAAGATTAGATAAAGTGATTAGCCGTCTTTCTTGTAAGGCGTAATAATTGAGTCTGATTTCGGAATCAAATACATCTTAATGATGAGGCGAAATCAATAATCATTTTAGCTCGATTGAGAGAACCATAATATATGAGGAATCAAAACACATAATTATGTATTGAACTGTGAAACTATATGTTTGAGAAGTCATATCAAGAGTGAAGTAACGAGTGGTAATTTAAAATTTCGACCTAATCGAGATGACATCCGATTCCGTCAAAGGTCAAAAGGTTAGTATCTGTAGCAATCGATCATCCATTTGAAGAAATGTAATGGCCGAATAAAGGTGCCTTTCAGGCTCTTCGAATGCTATGAATTCAGAGAAAGACCTGACCAGTTTCAAGTTTCTGAAAGAATGTATATTCTCTTAATAACCAATATTATATATATATATATATATATTATATATACTAGATAATTGTTGTAGGCGTGGTATTGAGTTGGTGATTTGATTGTATCTGATTTATTCTTCAACTATCGATATTATAAATTGATATAATAAAATATTTTAAGATATTATAAGAATTGAAATGCATATAAAAATATTATTAAGTATATACATAAGTATAAACAAAAAATTTAATGAAATATTAAAATAAATAATATAATAATAAGTTATATAAAATAAATTAAATAAATAATTTGAATAATATATATAAAATGTAAAAAAATCAATATGTAAAAATGTGGATTAAACTCTACTCTAAAGTAGTTGTAAACGATGTAAACATAGAATACAAATTTAAATATAACTAGATGTGAGATATTATTATAGTGTACACGTTATACTAATCCAATATGTAGAAGTACTGACTAGTGTGTAATCGGTGGTGCTTCTAACATGTGAACTCTTAGATTTTACACCTAGTACATGAATGAATAAAATTTTATTTCCTATTTTAAACCAGAGGCTGAAGACGGAAGAAAAGTGAAGAATTCATTCTTAAGGTGTAAATATAGAGATGCCTTACACGTAGAGAGAATATAGATAGTCTTAATAAGATGTCTATCGCGAAATAGTCGCGTTAAACCTGAGGGTGACTATTCGAACTCGCGTTGTGATAGGAACATGACCGAGAGTGTGATATAAACTATAAATCAATGCCTCCTTTTTTCATTTAGCGATTCCACTTTAATTTTTCATTTTTATTATCTTATTATCTATTATCAAATTTAAATATTGAATAGTGCTATATGCCTCCACTATTATATATATAATATTATTATAGTATATACATAAATTTATATAATACTTAAATTATTTATTTATATAAGTAGTATATTCTCATAATTTCAATTTATTTAAGGGGCTGAGTCCTATACATCACTACTAAGATTAGTAACTTGAAACGATAATGTAACATTATTTCGAGTGAGTAGTGACGTAACTATAAGTTCTATTATGATATAAGCAATAGTAGTGTTATATCCAGATGCTTTTCATACCTATCTTCTGAGCTTTTACGCCTATAATAATACTACAATTTCTACAAAGGAAGGTTTTATAAATTATAATTAGGAACTTTTCTAATATTATTATCATATATACCTCTTAATATATACATAATGGGCGTAGCCGTATCTACACGTAACCAATTATATACTATTTTATGAGCATGTATAATTACCATATATTACTCCCTAAATGGAACTTATGTGGTGTATTATATATAATACCTATAATAAATATTTTACTAACTACTCATATTACTACTATATGTCTAATTATCTAACTATAAAAAGTTTTGGTAGCTTACAGAACCCTATAAACACCTATGAAGTGAGTTAGTATAATAGTATGTCTAACTATATACCTATTATATATCTCATTATCTGTCTATTATAGATGCTATAATACTATCATAACTAATAAATGCGCTCTTTGAAAAAATGGATACAAAGGTGTTTATAAATGAGATTAATATAAATATTCATGGTTCACTCAGTGTACACATCGTATTATCCCTAAAATTTTTGCTGTGGATCAGTCTGTAGCGAACCACCACATATTTTGGGGTGATGTATGCTGACTTGGCACAGTGTTCACATCTCCTCGCCAATCAAATTGCCGACAAGAATGTATAATGATAACCTCAAGTATAAGAATACGAGAGTTACACAGAAGTCATCTCTGGGTTTGTTCCTTCACTCGCCCATAGCTGGGTGTTGCGTCAAGTATATGTGATAGAGGGAGATGCTTGAGTAATTGAAGAAATTGTTAGACGTTTTAAATTACATTGTAGCTAATTTAAATTAAGAAGATATAAATAGAAGTCTTCGTTAATAAATGGTATAGTGACTATACAATATTAATTTTACTTTTTTTTCTTTATTCAAAATAAGTAAATAAAGTTCATTACTTTAGCTATGATAGTGAGTGTATGATCGGATTAATATATAATAAGTATGAATTAATAATAAAAACAATTATAAAAACAACTATAAAACATATAAATAAACTCACAATAAAAAATAAATAATCTAAAATTGATTTTCATTTGAAATAATAATTATATTAAATATATAAATGGAACCTACGTCGGATAAAATGAGATGTACTTATAATTAATTTATTAATTATTGAATTTATATTATTATTAATTATTATTATTAATTATTATATTATTATTATTATTATAAAATATATATTATTATATGGAATTTATTCTAAATGATAATTATAAATAATATAATGAAAGATATATTAAAAAACTTATAAATTCTAATTTAATATTAAATGTTTTACATCCTTTATTTTAATTTTAAGAATTATAATGTATTGTTAATATTCTTGATAAAATATTTGAATGATAATCCAATATAATAATTAGTATCATTAATTAGTAATGTTTAAAATATAATTAAGTAACATTTTTTCATATTTATTAATTTCTTAATATTATTAATTTTATTATTATTATTATTAATATATATTTATATATTATTAGTATTATTATTATATAAATTGATTATTATAATTATAATTGCTTGTGAGTAAATTAATTCATTATTATTATCTCAAAGGTCACTTTTCTATATGTATTAATATTATTTATCTGTATTATTTATCTTAATTAATTTATCTGCATATAATTTATTAATTTATTTATCTGAATATAATTTATTAATTTATTATTATGCGTATATAATTATTATTAATTATTAGTCTGTAATATCATTATTATTAAATATCTCTTCCATATTTAATACAGAAAAATCTCGATTATTCTATTCATATCGAGTGTTTTTACTTATTATTATTATTTTTACTACGAATTTAATATGAATTTGCGATTTTTTTCCATGTGAATGTTGTTGTGTTTTGTTACAATTTTGATTTCCGAGTATTTCAATTATTTCTCATATTATTTGTTTGAGGAAGTTTCGAAAAAAACCTTATCCTTGTCGTGCCACATCTTATATATAAAGTGAGTAGTGCGGTGCGGTGCTAGGTGGGGTGATGCGGTGTCGACCAGAGTGATTGATATAGTGTCAATATTGGTGTTAGATATCATACATTATATGACTACTAAATAATAAAATAATATACTAATAAAAAATTAAATATTCTGAGTAAATTTCATCACCATCATTTACTATTAATATTATTTATTTCTTTACTTATATTACATATTTATATTATTTATATAATTTCTAATTTATATTTTATTATTTATTTATTTATTATTTTTATTAATTCGTAGTATTATAAAATCTTACATGATTATTTTATCCTAGGTATGACTAGTAGTCATATATATAAAAAATTCCAAGAGTTATGATTAGGTTTCCCATACAGGCTGATGAAGACATGATTAATATACAAATGTGCGTATATAGGTGGAAGTGAAGTACAGGCTGTGTATAGCATATAATAAGAGTGGATTGTGAGAATAAATCAGTGTGTATCACTAAATCTGGCATTGTCATCAGGGAAATAGTGAAGATAGTGTCCACAGGTTCAGAGCTGGGGCCACTATTGTCCCTCATATTACTATATATATAAATGATCAGACAGGGACTTAAGTAGTTTATAAAGGTGTAGTGCATATTGACAGATGCGTTCTGACGCACAAGTGCCACCCCTTATTCATTTAGGAGTAGTGCAGGATGTATAAAGAATTCAAAATGATCTTGATAAACTTCTGGGTGGGCAGATAGCTGGCAAATGAATTTTAATAAGTGTAAGGTTCTTCACCTAGATTTCTCAAAATCAAGTTTAACTACGATATGAATGAAATTGGCTTAAGCTGTGACTCAAGGAAAGAATTTAGGTGTGATTAAGGCAGTAATTTAAAGTACTAATCAGCTGTTTGACGCAATGTTGGTTATACAAGAGAAAAGAAGTATTAAGTAAATGCTGTATACTATGAGCTATGGTTATTTCCATAATACAGTATTTGGCTGCACAAGTTTTTGGGTCGCTTTATTTAAAGAAGGCTTAGATATGCAAGAGAGAGTGCAACGTAGAGCAAACAAGGATGATTTCTGGGTTTGAATGATAATGATCTATGAGGAGAGGCGAAAGGGTTAGGCAAGTATTGCTGTATAGAAAGTAGATTTTCTCAGAGGGGACAATGAATACAAGTCTACAAATTTTACATCTCAAAAATTACTGAGACCAGTTAATATTCTTCATGAGTACGAGCAACTGACAAGAGACCAGGGGGCATAACAAGGAAAATTACAGAAGAAGGCATGCCATCTGATTTAAGAAAGCATTATTGTCAGCAATAGGGTTTGTTAAATTTTTGTGTTAATGGTTTTTCCACAGGCGTTTGTAATATAATTGTAATATAATATATATAGGATACTACTATATATATATAACTATGGTATTTCTAATATATATATAATATATTATTTGATATTTTTGGTGTACTTATATATGTTTATTATACTTATTATATACTATATATTGATAGTAATATATTTTATATATATATATATATGTGGGTATAGTCATTAATATGTATATTATATATATATATATATATATATATTATATATTACATATATATATGTATAATAACCTATATATATAGCCTATATATATATATTATTAATTATATATATATATATGTTGTCTAAGTATTTTTAATAATAATAATCATATAGTTTATATTATTATAATATATATTTTATTAATATTATATTATATCTGATAAAGGAAGTCTAACGAGATAATAACTTCAGAAACAGTCGGACGATTTAAATTTATAAGTAACTCTTTAGATGGATATATATATAATACTATATTATATAGTAATTATATATAGTAATATATATATTTATATGATTAGTATATAAATATATTTAAATATATACTTAGAATTATATATGTATACTATATATATAATATATATATATAAGTATATATAGATAAGTAGTAGTTATGGTAGTGGTAAAAGAATATATATATACTATATATATATATAATATATATATATATATATATATATATATATATTATAATAGCATTTTATTTAGAATAAGGCAGAGCATATAAAAGAAGTAGCTTGAACTAAAGACTGTACTAAAATGTATCAGAGATTTATAATGTAATATACTGATCGCAAAATTATTTTAAAATTAAAGAAACCAAAGAAAGAAACCAATGGCTTTCGCTTAAATTTAATATTATTATATTACGTAATACCAAATATATAACTATTAGATATAAATTATATATTATACTATATAAAATTATAATAGTTTATATTTATAATCTATGTAAAATATTTATTATACTATTATATATATGTATATATAATAATATATATATGATAAAGTATATAGTATAGTATATATAATATATTATATATATTAAAGTAATATAGTATTATATATTATATATATTAATAATATATTATAATATTATAGTATATATATATATATATATATAATATATTATATATTATATAGGTATATATAAGTTGATTAGTATATAATATATATAATATATATAAAGGTATTTATGAGGGTATATCATAGAAAGTGTTTAAAGACTGACATCAATTGTAAACTTCGGATTCGCCAGCTCAGTGCTGCTGTTGGAATCAGCAGAAAGATTTTGAAGAATGGGTTGTAATTTTTTTTTCTGTACGAATAGGCTTGCGTTCTCGAGGTTACTATTTAAAGATGTAAAGATCTATTTTCTGACTTATTTATATTATTATTATTCAGTTATTATTTATTATTTATTATTAATTATTGATTATTATATTATTATTATTAATATTATTATTATTATGATTATTATTTAATTATAATTATCATTATAATTATATTATATTGATATTCATTTTAATTATTATTATATTATGTTATTATTATTTATTATTATTATATTATTATTATTATATATTATTATTTATTATATTATTATTGTAAATTTTAAATTAATAATTACGTCTGGAAGAATTTTCCTTTGAATTAAAATAGTGATGCATTAAAGTCGTAGTATGTAACTTGCTTTTTTACAGAATTTATTTTGAACTATATGGTGGAAGAAGTTGACGCTATCATAGCCTTTTGGTTAGTTTAAGTTATAAGATAGTATGGCTTTAAGGTTCAGAATTTTATAAGTATGAGTACGATAATATTTCAGTTGTGCGTATCTAGCGAATTTGGCCATATTATATAGTATTAGATTATATATTATTATGATATATAGTATATTAAATATATATTATTATATATATATATATATTGATTATATTATATATGATATATAATTATTATATATTGATATATAATATAATAATAATATTATATATATATAGATAAAAGTAATATATGATGCTGATCTGCTGTCATTGTTTGATTGAGACGTATAAAAAGCGGAAGAGCGAAAAGGTGAAGAGTTAGTGGAATGGCTTGTGGAGAAAGAAATAGAAGCCAACCAACAACTACAGGAGTTTTTTATTTGTGAAGAGAGATTGGACATAGTTTTAGAATGCTTTGATTTATTTCCGAAATCAAAATTAAATGCAAAATTGTTTTTTAAAATTAAATGCAAATTAAAATTATGTTGAGGTACAGGAGAGTAAGCAAAACTCTGAAGATACAAGCTACATAAGCAAAATAAAGTTACAATAAATGGAGGAGCAACAAAATTTTGATATTATTTGAAATTAAAAAATAAAATCATAAAAACTAAATCCCAGTGAGTTGGCATATAAGATTAAAACAATAGACAGGAATGGTATTATTAGAGAAGGATTATTTACGCAGTCATACATAAGAAGAATTTCTCCGCACAGTTCAAGGGCGACAGGGCTAGGGCCCTTTACTTTGTTTATTTGCTTGAAAAACTCCTGGAACCCAGCATTCGGAACTTTTGCGCCAGAAACACTATTTATGGAGAGCTCTGGAGACGATTTTTGGAGGACAATGGAAGAAGATGCTTAGTTCCATTGAAATGAGTAATACCATTACTGAATCATATACTCAAGGACTGATGCATGAAAAACCATTGGGCTGAGAAAAGTTTTTCTAGAGTGCTCCGGGATCAAGAGTTTCTAGAGGCCGAATGAAAGAAGATGCTGCCCAACTGACAGGGCGAAGTCCTTACCGGAGAGATGGTGTAGAATGTAGATATATATATATAATATACTATATTATATATATAATATTATATATTATACTATTAATTTATATATATATATATATATTATTATATAATTATATATATACCTTATTATTAATATATTAATATATATCTAATATATATTTATATATATGATATATATATATATAATATATATATATAAATTGATGAAAGAATGGGGACCGGGAACTGGAAGCGATGACTGGCTAATGCACGCCTGCACTGGGTGACAGGCATTGTGATTACACGGTGACTGTTATTCAGCTTCCTTTCTTCTGGTGATTGCTTTGAAGTCTTCGTCTCTGCTGGAAACGAATCTGTTGTTGTTTGTGGTCTGCTTCTTTCCAAGAGTGACCATTTATGTAGTTGAATAGTTCGTCTCGTCCTCTTCTTGGATTCTTCTGTTTGGATTTTTTTTTTCCTATCTTTTTATCGTAGGCTTTCTTTGTCTGTGACGAACTTCTACTGAACTATTTAGATGACATTACTTTTGATTTTGTTCTTTGGTTAATTTTTTAATTAAACATCAGATTTATCGATGGAAAGATGCCATTCTCTTGAAGATTAGACAACATCAAGTAGCACTTAGTTATGACATCGATTTCGATATAATCGAATATAGTATCGCATGCGTATGCTATTCGACATCGTTTATATATATTATATATATATAATATTATATATATATAGGTATATATTATAAGAGATATATATATAGTATAATTAATAAAATATTATTATATATTAATCCTTTTATTAAAGTTTGTTAAAAAGATATTAATATGAGGTATATATATATAATATATATAGTATATATATAGAATTATTATATATAATCAGTATATTTCAGCTCTAGAAGAGCCACAATCATATCTCAAAAACTAAGACACAGCTACGGGAAAAGGAATACATTGCTGGAATGCGGTACAATTTTTAGTGCGGAAATGTAAAAAAAAAAAATTATTGTTAATAATTTAAGTAATATGAGTAGAAAGCCTAATTAATAGAGACTTTTTATAGATCGTTACTTATAATAATTATAAATAGACTTTCTAGGTAAATTTTGTTTTTTTTTTAACTAAATGATATGCCCAAGTAGACCGCAGATCGGCCAGGAATCGGGGGTCTCCTCGGCATTCGGGAACTACGGGTTGGACTAATTCCCCCCCCCGGGGAGGGTTTCCGGAACCCTCGCTCTTTGGCTATTTGTGTGTCGTCGAGGGTTCTCCGCCGGGCCGAACGGGTTGGAAAACGTCCCCCGGTGTCCCGTCGGGCTCGAGCCCCTATATTGCCGTGTAATACCTTTACAAATAATTAGTGATACACTATGTCCCCGCCGGCTCGAGCTCCCCCAAAAAAAAAAAAAAAAAAGAGCAATTTTTAATGTTTTTTTTTTATTTTTTTTTTATTTTTTCTTACATTTGCCTAACCAAAATTTTACAAAGGATAGTCCAAAAAATGTATCTTTTTCCCTTAGCTTTGTAGTTTTTCTGGAGATATGGATTTGTGGCCTTCTAGAAGGCTGGCCATATATATATTACAATTAACAATTAAATTAATCAATCTATATTGTTGGTATTACTGAGATCTAATAGGTTACTACCTTGAAACTGTTTTGTTAGTAAAAAAGAAATACATAATTAAAAGGGCATCAGTGTAATAAACTCTAGTATTTGAAAAAAAATATTTGGGAGAAAAAGTATACTCTTCGAGCAACAATGTTTACTAGTACAATAAAAAATTTTTTTCTTAATTTTCTCCCTTTTAATTTCACATTCTTGGTGACACTTTCTACAAACCTTTTTATCTAGTTTCAAACCAAAATGTTGCACTGGCATTGCAACCAGGCATTTATAATCATCCTCACAAATTTAGAATAAATCCTTCAAATTCATAATTTTTCAGAAAAATTGGAACAAAAAATACGCTCAACCTCACTACACAGTAAAAAAAATTTTGTACTTCAATTATAATATTACGAACAACAACAAGGTTCCAATAATACATCAATGAATATAAGTCCATCTTTAATATATATTAATATATACTATATATATTATATATAATATTAATATATAATATTTATATAGTATATATATATATATAATATATATAATATATATATATATATATATATATAGTATATTATATATAGTTTCTAGAATAAATTTTTAGATTCTCGAGTATCTTGGGTAAATCGATACACATATATAAATCATCCTTGTCTAACTCCGCCTCAATCTCTATATTTATTCTCACAGAAACTAAGTAACCCATATATATATATATATATATTATAATATATATATATATATATATATATATATATATATATATATATATATATATATATATATATATATATAATATATAAATAGTTTATGTGTATACTAATCGATGGTATACTATATATAATAATATATTATATATATATATATATATTATAATATATATTATATATTATATATTTAGATGCGGATGTATATATATTATATATATATATATATATATATAGTGCCGGCAAAAAGTTTACGATCACCACAGAAAATGACATTAATATTTATTTATATTTGGTCTTACCTTCTATTAATATTTTGTCATTTGTCCTTTATTTTTTGACTTGTTTCAGACAATTTGGCATTGATTTAGTTAGATTTTTGGCATGTTAAAACTGAAATTTCTGTGCACCAGATATTTTTTTGGCTTTTTCCAGTTTTTTGATGGAGCCTGTATCGTAACATTCAATTTTGTTTTTTATTAATAGCCATAAGTTTTCGATTGGATTGAGGTTTGGGCTGTTACCAGGCCATTCTAGAACATCAATTTTATTGTCCTTGAACCATTTTTTGACAATTTTTGCTTGATGACATGGTGCACCATCATGCATAAATTTTGTTGTCCGGAGCACAGTCATTGACATGGGAATTTTGTCCTTTATCATGGCTAAATATTTTACAGCATTCATCGTAGTGTTGTGAGGTAGAAAATATAGACTACCACGACCAAAAAAACTAAAACAACACCAAACCATGACGCTTGGAGGATGTTTCATAGTCTTGACAGTGTACATTGAGTCCATCCTCTTGGAGCCAAGCTTCTGAATGTCAAAAATATCATCACTAAAGAGAACCTTAGCCCAATCATTTGCTGCAGTCCATTTAATATATTTCTTACAAAATCAAATTCATTTTTTTGCGCATTTTGTCATTTAGGAGAGGTTTCCTAGCAGCATGCTGCGATGGTAAGCCAAGTTCTTCCTGAAGTCTGTCAAATCGTGCATTCAGATATGTCTTGAATGACATCACGAAGTTCAGATTTTAATTTCTTTGGATGTAATTATTGGTTTTATTAACACTGCACGCTTTACTAGTTTATCAGTAAGCAAACTCTTCTTTCTAGGCCTCCCAGAATGAGATTTCTGAGTTGGAGTTTGAACATCACCATTACTTTTATGAGAAATTCAAAAATTTACTGAACTTTGAGCTATGTCTAATTGTTTTGCTATTTGCCTTTGTGATTTGCCACACTTATGTAAAGCAATAATAGAATAAATTTTATGACCCTACCTATTTATTTCTTATCACCAATTGAATGGAAATACTGCAAATAAAACTAGAGCCAGTTGTTATGTAATACCAGAGTCAGAAATTGAGAATTCTTAAAAAACGAGCAAAAATTGTTTGTAGACATCGACACTCACAATGGAAGCACGCAGTACATCCCAAGCCATAGTTGATACTTATAATTCATTCTTCAGCTAAGTAGAAGGGCAAGACTATCTACCATGAAGCTAGCTAATAGTAGACTGTTTTTTGTAGGTAATGGTAAACTTTTTTGGGTCTCAAATGCAATGATTACTTATAATCTGACTGAATTGCTAGTGGATTAATAATTAAGACTCCCAGTGTTATTATTCTAAGGATATATAATAAATAATAGATTTATATAATTAGGGTATTACACCTTTAAAAATAAGATGAAATTTTTGGTACGTATACGTCTGAATAATGTGATTATAGTTGTGGATAAAATTAATATATTTATAATTGTGTGTTTTATGTAAATTGAATATGTAGTAGTACGTGTCGACTGAAGAGTATACGTTATCTTTTTTATACTTCTATTGAGTTTTTTATAGCATGGTTTCTCTGTGATGCTCTTGTGAGAGCTGTAACTCACCCAATCACATCTGAGTAGTAGAGGAGAGAGAGAGGAAAAGGAGGAAGAGAATAAGAGAGGAGATGAGGAGGAGAGACGAAGTGTAGGCATGAGAGAGTTACGTAGTGTTATAAAAAGTCAAATGCCATGATCTACTAATATTTAACTAATAATATTTTATTAATATCATTTATTTAATAATATAAAAAAAATATAAATGTTATGGTAATATATTTATTGTATTTTTCCAAAACATTTGCTGTTAAAGTAAAGAATGGAAACTATTCGAGACAGTCGGACATATATGAAGATATTATATCATTCTTTCTTCGCCATATGATTATATTATATAGGGTACGACAGTAGTAGCTAGTATAATATAACCTATAGTGATACCTATACTTATTCTTTTGTCTATTTGTAAAGAATATCCTGAATATCAAGTATTACTAAAGTTATGGAATACTCTATGCGCCATAGAATAAACGATCTTCTGGTAAGAGCTTACTAGGGTAAAAAAGAGTTTCTGAGATGCCA
>JABUQX010028135.1:0-2500 GCA_015478945.1 Trachelipus rathkii
ACGCATGTTGCCTATGTCTTCGGACTAATTAAGATATGTTTCGATGAAAGTATAAACTGTGTATTTAGTTAGATATTTCTTGTATAATTATTATAAGCTATAACTTCTCCTCACTCCGTGTTTTTAGCGCAGGAAGTAGATGTAGCACTCCATTATAAATTTTGTAAAAATTTTAATTTATGTTTTCGTACTTATGCTAAAGATTTGCGCTAGCAAATTTTAGCATAAGTATCAATTAGTGAAAATATAGTATAAACTCGTCCTTTTGAACTTTTGAGTCATATTCAATCCCATTATTTAAGAATCAGAAGACAAATCTCAATCAAGATACTACTCTCCAGGAAATCCTTCGGCAAGAGAGATGTTAAACTTCAAGGAAAAGCTGCGACTTTGTAATTTCGATCAACAAATTCTCGCACAAAAGAAGAGCAGGCAAGGGTGGTAAACGCGCTGGAAAAGGCTGTGACTACCAATTCGCCTACGGAGAGAGTATTCTTCAACACGAAGGGTATTTTTATACTTTACTTTTATTGAATATCTCTACTTATGTTGAATAAAAATATTTCAAATATGGATTTTCAAATTACCATCCTCTTATAGGGTGCTTGCTCTTAAAAGAAGCCACCAACTTAGGCAAACGTTTTTACGCTATATAATTGGTGAACCCGGAGTAAAACACCCAGAACTTCACATCCAGACGCCTGCTCTAATTGTAAACACAAAATCGCAAGCGAAAAAGAAAAAACTACAAATAACGCCAAAACCCAATCAGAACACTCGGAGAAAATGACTCAAGCAACGAACATTATCGACACTGGACTTCAATTTTTATTTCTAATTTTGAATTATGGTCTTCACCTTTTCACAACTATCACAGTTCGAGGATTCATCTCTAGACCTAGCAAACCTCCTTTTCGGCATGGATTTCTTTCATCATTCAAGTTTGGATTATGGGCAGAAACTCATTTTTGGATTCCACTACGTACTTTGATTCCTTTTCGAATTCTAAATGGTTCTGTTTGACCTCTCCCTTTTATGTAGGAAGAAATTTTTCAAATAAAGGACCTAAATTTCAAGTAACTTCGCCTCTACATATGTAACTTCCTTTACGGTATAGATTTCTTTCATCATTTTAAGTTTGGATTATGGGCAGAAATTCATTTTTTTGATTCCACTACGAACTTGATTCCCTTGTCGAATTCTAAATGGTTCTGCGACCTCTCCCTTTTATGTATGAAGAAATCTTTTCAAATAAAGACTCCTAAATTGTCAAGCCAACTTCGTCTCTACATATGTTCAAGCAATGTTCTTTTCGTAACTACAGCTTTTGAAAACCCATTTTACGTGACGCATTGATCAAATATGGGATACATTTAACAAACGTTCTTATATGGACCTTTCCTTAGATTATAACGGTTTCGTCAATGCTGGCCTATAACTTGTGAATAAATTCAATTGTTCATATCAATAATTATTATGTATGCATTAACATTTTTGTACTTTTATACATTTAAATGTTTGTATTGTTATATCGTAACTGATATTAACCAAATATGCTTGTTTTAAATGCACCTTTTTTATTTTCTGTATATATAAAAACATTGTATTTTTATGTATTCAAATATTTGTAAATATGTTTAAATCTTCGGATGTAACCAGTTATGCTCGTATTGAATATTTACATTGTCTTGTTATACGTATTTTTTGCCCTCAAATGTTTTGTATGTCTGCCTTATGTCTTTCGGACATAATTAGATATGTTTGCATTTGAAAGTATAACTATTGTATTTTAGTTATATTTTCTTGTGTATAATATATATAAACATACTTCTCTCACCCGTGATTTAGCGCAGGATCCAAGTTAATGTAAGCACTCCATTATACATTTGTTAAAAATTTTAATTTATGTTCGTACTATGCTAAGATTTGCGCTAGCAAAATTTTAGTGCATAAGTCATAAGTGAAATATATAAAACTCGTCCTTTGTGTACTCTTGAGTCAAAAATCAAATTATAAGAAATCAGAGAAAAATCTCAATCAAGATACCATCTCCAGAAATCCTCTGGACAGAGAGATAAACTTCAAGGAAAAGGCTGCGACTTGAATTTCGATAACAAATTCTCGCACAAAAAAAAGGGTGGAAAACGCGCTGGAAAAGGCTGTGACTACCAATTCGCCTACGAGAGAGTATCTCAACAGAAGGGATTTTATTACTTTATTTTTATTGAATATCTCTACTTATTGTTTGGAATAAAGAAATATCATTTCCAAATATGGATTTGCTTAAATTTACCATCCTCTTATTATTAGGGGGCTTGCTTCTTAAAGAAGCACCAACTCTTAGCAAGTTTTACCTATATAATTGGTGAACCCAGAGTAAAACACCCAGAACTTCAATCAACGCCTTCTAATAAACACAAAATGAAGAAAAAGAAAAAACTACAATAACCAATAATCCCAATCAGAACACTCGGAGAAAAATGACTCAAGCAAACGAACA
>JABUQX010028135.1:15000-20000 GCA_015478945.1 Trachelipus rathkii
TTTTTAACGCCTTACTATAAAGAGATAACTATAAAAAGGGCTATAACAACTTATTTTTCTGGTTCAGTAGCCTCGATTGGATAGCGTGATGCATACCTTCTGTAAGTGAAAAAGGTTATTTCCACAGCGGATACGGTTAGGTAAGTAGCTGATCTTTAGGTTTCATAACATAAAACGGAAAGCATTACAAAAAACTATGAAAAAAACTTCAACTGAAACCTTGTGCAGTGGAGGAACAAGAAAACAAGATAACTACAACTCCTTCACAATATTATATATAATATAATATATTAATATTGATGCAAAAATATCTATAAGGTAGTTTAGAAAATATATTATAAAGATATAAATAATATACTATATTATATATATATATATATATATATATAAGAAATGAATAATCTTTATTCACTTAAAAAGTTACAAAATTATACAAATATTAAAATTACGAAATATTATTAAATATTTTTAACTGAAAAGGGCTACTGGGGTTGCACGTATATCCACCGAACCTTTAATAACAATAATAATAATAATAATAATAATAATAATAATAATAATAATAATAATAATAATAATAATAATAATAATAATAATAATAATAATAATAATAATAATAATATAATAATTATATAATAATAATAATAATAATAATAATAATAATAATAAAAGAGATGCCAATATAATTTACTACGTTCCGAAAAGAATTTGATGAAAACTGCCCTGATTTCTATCTCCTTGACTTTTGAAGTGATGACAAATATTTTAATAGTAAAAAACGAGCGAAAAAAGTTGTTTTTATTTTAAAACCTCAATATCGTCATTATTATTATAATTTAAATTTCACAAAAAAAGAAAATTTGGGAAAATATTTTTTTTACTTAAGTAAATAATTATCGAAAATTTTTCTTGATATATATTATAATATATATGATATTAAGTATTCTTATATATACAATATTTATATATATATATATATATATATATATATATATATATATATATATATATATATATATATATATATATATATATATATATATATATATAATATAACACTATGTATAATATTTAATATACATTCATACAAACACTTAATATTTATTATATATATATATATATATTTAAAAACAAATAGGAAAACCCACCCAATTCCAAGTCTGAACCGCAAAAGGAGGGCTTGAAGAGAGGGAGATTAAATACAGCAGGAAAAACAGATGAAGGCAGAGAGTGCCACAGAAGAGAGGAGGCTGGAAAGAATGAGGCACCACAACGAGCAAGCCTGGAGTTCCCAATATTCACACAGAATTCATGAGAAAGCAGTTCACAACTTGTGCATGGAGGGCAATGCAATGGTGGTCTAATACGAGAGGTCAACTCCCTCTAGCACCTGCCATTGTAGTGCCCACAGTAAACAGATAGAACATTAACATCACGTCGCAGAGATAAAGGGTTAAGGGAGTTAGAAAGTAGGGGACAGTTTATTAATCTTTTAGCTTTAGACATAACTCTATCGAAAAGAAGGGCGGAACTTGAGCGCCCTAAATATGGGAATAGTACTCCATACAAGGGCGGATAAGACCCTTATATAATTGGAGTAACTTTGGAAGAAAAATATTCCCGCAACCTAAACAGAACTCCCAACTTTTTTGAGGCCACCTTAGCAACCGTTGTGATGTGAGGTTTCGAAGAGAGGTTTATTGTTTATGTTCAGACCAAGAATGTTTAAGTTGTCCACAAATGAGACGGGAGAGCCGTCTAAGAAGATAAGAAAGTTTTGAGGTGGTTTTGAGAGGGAGATGTGAAGTAGTTTAGTTTTTAAAGAATTGAATTTCAGTGTGATGTACGCTGAAGTCCCCTGAGTAGAAGACTTCAGCATTTGGATGAGAAGAAGTAACAGTTTCGCGAGAGGTAGTAAGATATTTAAAAAAAGCCGGGAAATATGATCCATTAGGAGACCAGTAGCAGAAACACAAGATATTGGTAGTAGGTTTAGTTAGGAAACTCAAGGGTTTCGAGATGTGTTACGGGAGTGTCAATGTTTATATAGGCACAGACCACCTTTTAGGCCAAAATTGTAAAATAAGTAGTAGCTAGGGTTATTAAGTTTATTATTAACGTTTATTATTAACCGGGGTTAGGATGAGAGTTAGAAAGGTGACAACCCAAAGATTGGAAATTAGCATCTTGGCCACGGACGTTGGCAAAGTCTACGCCCACCCACACATCATGTCCACACAGTATTGTCATTCGTACAATCACGCACCCACACGCACACTCGCAAATTTACGTATATATATATATATATATATATATATATATATATATATATATATATATATATATATATATATATATATATATATATATATATATATATATATATATATATATATTATATATATATATATATATATATTTTCATATTATATAAATATATATAATTATATATATATATAATATAATAATATTATATAATATTATATATTATATATATATATAATATATATATATATATATATATATATATATATATATATATATATATATACCTTCTACCTTCTAAACCCTGAACAACCCATCATGGGAGGGGCCATACCCCGTCCAGATACCCAGCCGGCGCATCCGGCCTTCTCTAAAGATCTTCCAGGATGAAATGTTTTAGGTTGTTCTGGGTGGAGAGTTAAATAGACATTAGAGAAAAAGTGAGATGTGTCCTTCGGAACCTTTTTACGGTTTTGACAGGTGTTTGTAGTGGTTTGGTTGAGGTTGAATCTGCGTTTCCAATATTGTAAGTTAGGGTAGTGACCGCATCTTAACTTGGCTAAGGATAACTGACTGGCTCTTGGTAGTGAGTTGAATTCTGGTGCTATTTGTGGTGGGTGTTTGTTTAAAATGTTGTTTGGTGATTTGCGTCTTAAGTAGTTTTCTCTTAGTGTCGTGTAGATTTGTTTGGTGAATGATGTGTTGTTTGGTGGAGGTGGAATGTTGTTCAGAATTTGTTTGTAGTAAGGAGCTGGTGAAGAAGGAGGTTGTTTGAGTCTGTGGTGGATGGGGTTAGAGATGACAATGTGGCATGGTTGTTGGTGTGTTTGGGTTTTGGAAAAGAATTGTGTGCCGATCATATCTACGTGAGTATTTATGGGTAGTATTTTGGTTTCTTCGTGTATGTATTCTTGCGGTGTTGCTGATGTGCATGCTGTTATGATTCTTAGTGCTTTGTTTTGTGTAGTTTGGAGTTTCTTAATGTTGTTTTCGTCAGTAGTGGGTGTCAAATTGGAGAGGCGTAGTTTAGAGTCAGATGAATGCATTGTTTGAATATGGTGTATGTTGTCTGTATATTGTTTGTGAAGTCTGTGTCAGCGATGGTTCCTAACATGTTCAGTTTCTTGTTTGCAGATGAAATTATGGGAATTTTGTTGAAGGGTATGACAATGTTATTTAAGTAGACTTGGGGGGGGGGGCCAAGTTGGCGGTCGGTGGTGATTAAGGTAAATGATAATTTGTTTGGTGTGGTGAACATTCTGTTTTCCATGTTTGAAGTTGGTTGATGAAGTGTTGTGTCAGGTTTGTGGCTGTGTTTAGGTTCTGGTCTGTACTCTGTAGTGGTTATGACAATGTCATCTGGGTAGGGTGTCATGATTTTGTGGTCTGTTTGTTGAGGGAGATCGACCGTGAATAGGTTGAATAGTGTGGGAGACAATATTGCGTCTTTGTTATTGTCTCCTTTTTTTTTTTTTTCTGTTTGTTTTTTTTTTTTTTTTTTTTTTTTTTTTTTTTTTTTGTATTTGTGTTGTTCTTCCTGATAGAAAATTGGAAATCCATTTCTTTAGGTTAGTGGGGATTTTAAATTTTTTTATTTTGTGGACCAAGTATGTTTAGGTACTGTATCGAATAGTTGATAATATATATATATATATATTATATATATATAATATATATATATAATATAAATATATAATATATAGTATATAATATTATATATATATATATATAATATATATATATATATAATATAATATATATATATATATATTATATATATATATAATATGGTCAGCAGTTCCCAGAAAGACACATGCATGTAACTAAAAACTATAACAGCTACACGAAAAATATCATTTTATTAATCAGGAGACATTTTTACCCATGAAATAAAAAATAACGCTTTTAAATTTAAAAATTTTTAAAATGTTGGAAAAATTACGGTTTTTTGAGAATACGAATAGTCGAGTACTCCGAGGGAGCACGCAAGGAGCCAAATGTTGAATTTTTTTCTTTTTTAACTAAAGAAACCCCAAGGGTATACCGCAATCGGACAGAGTCGGGGTTTCTCGGCCTTACCGGGGGACGACGGGGGGACTTCGTTCCCTCCTCTGTCCCTCCGTCGGCTCGGAACCCCCTAAAAAGATATAAAAAGAAAAAATAACATTTTCTCCAAAGCGTAAATAAAATACTATTTTGGCAACTTTTCTTGCTCTGTGGAACTAATGCAGGGATTCAAGGTCAATCACAGCGTACGCCTGCCAGATCGAAGATTATACTAATATTTAACGTGTTATTAATAAAATAATTAGAATAATAAAAAAAAAAATTAAAGTTCATCGATGTGAAATTGCTTGCTGAGATCAAAAATAGTTATTTATTTTCCTGTAGATGTAATAGTTTTGTTAAATGCCTGGCCTCTTCGGGATGCCTGGCCTATATATATAAATATAGATAGATTATAATAATATATATATATTAAATATAAATATTATATATATATATATAATATATATATATATAAATATATATAATATATATATATAATATATATATATATATATTGGGCGAATTTTCACTCAATTTTCATTACATTTAACTTTTAAATCGCAGCCAATAAATTTTAATAGCACTAAATAAAGAAATGAACAAAAATGAACGGTTAGCTTGTCTTGTATTAAGTGAAAATCTAATATTAGTAAAGTTAATTACTAATATGTATTTTTTTTTTTCAA
>JABUQX010028136.1:0-30000 GCA_015478945.1 Trachelipus rathkii
TTGTTGATATGTGTATTTTTTCTACGATTATGTTCTATATTTGTCGGAGGTGTCAAAAAGATTATAGTAATTAGTGTTGATGTTTATTAATTGGTTTTTGATTATGTTATTTATATTAGTATAGTATGTGTTGTTTTTTTGATGTTTTGTGTTTTGTGTGTTAGAGGTGTTAGTATTGGTTTCGATTATTGTTATGGTGGTATTGAGTATTTAGTGTGTGTTTTATTTGTATCTGGTATTGTGTTTATATTTAGGTATTATATTGGGTTTATGTGATGATGTGTTTGTTAGGTGTGGGTGTTTTGTATGGGGTGTTGTTTTGGTAGGTTATATGTAGTGTGGTTGTGTATTTATTTTAGTGTTGTTTATTATGTTCTTTCTCTTTGGTAAATTTCTCTATCATCAGAAAGCGAAACTACTAGTTATATTTATGGTGTTATATATATATATATATATATTATTAGCATATTTAAATTTGTGATAGTTATTTTTATTTAGGAGTTATTATTTATAAGGTATAGCTGAGTTGTGTATGTTGGTTAGGTGATATTAGTGGAGAGTATATTAGTGAGAGTTTTATTATATGTATTACGTTATATATAGTGAGGGTAGTGAATGTATCTAATTAGAGTATTGAGTACGATTATTAATGCGTGGCTTATGGTATTGGGGGTATATATAGTATATGGTTTATACTGTTTATAGTGCGTATGTAATTTTACTATAAGTATTAGTTTAGTATTTTACGGACCTGTTATAGTTATAGGTGGACATTGTGGTTTGCAAAAAGGTGAGAGGTTAGGGTCTGGTTGTGAAAGGGTTTTGGTAAGAGATGGAATTTATTATCACCAAATTAGTAAGATTTAAGAAATTCAATTTGCGTGATTTATAAAGGAACTGTACTTTATTTTATTTTTTTTGGTGACGTCTGGCGAGATTAATTGATTTTTGAGTTTGTTTTCGCAGTTTTGTCATTATTATTTAATTGGTTAGAGTTTTCTGTTCATTTTCTAAATCGTAGGATATATTTTATTAATTATATATATAATTGTTTTGATTTTTCTCTTCCTTTTTTTAATTTCAGATAGATATTATATTTTTTATATATATTATAAATATTATTAATTTAAATTATTATTTTATTTATTTTTATTTTATTATATATTATTGAGTTGTGTGTGTTATGTTATATTTTTGTATTATTATATATATATATATATATATATATTTGTTTTAGAGTAGAGAGATGATTATAGATAGATGGTTAGATTTTTTTATTTAATGGTTGAACTCAGTAGTGAACTTAGAGAATCGTGCAGTCAATGCAGTTAAAACAAATTATATTATTTGGAATCAGCTCGAAAATTCTATTAAGATGTGGATTTAACTTTTTTTTTTTTTTTTTTTTTTTTTTTTTTTTTTTTTTTTTTTTGTTTTTTTTTTTTTTTTTTTTTTTTTTATTTTTTTTTTTTTTTTTTTTTTTTTTTATTTTTTTTTTTTTTTTTTTTTTTATTTTTTTTTCTTTTTTTTATTTTTTTTTTTTTTTTTTTTTTTTTTTTTTTTTTTTTCTTTTTTTTTTTTTTTTTTTTTTTTTTATTTTTTTTTTTTCTTTTTTTTTTTTTTTTTTTTTTTTTTTTTTTTTTTTTTTTTTTTTTTTGAAGTAAAGTTTTATATTAATTGTTTTAAACTAAGGAAATACCTACTTATGGGTTATAATCCGCAAAGATGGCATGAGTCGGGTCTCTCGGCCTCCCTCCGGTGGACAACGGGGGGGACTAATCCCCCCGGGGATGGTCTCCGGATATCCCGCTCTTATGGGAGAGATCCTGTTGGTGTCGCGGGGGTTCCTTCGATCCATCCCCTTCCGGGTATGAAACGTTCCCTCTGTCCTCTGTCTACCGTCTGGCTGAGCCCCCTTATAAATTTGGTGAAATGAATTTGGTTATATCGTAATGTCAATTTTATAAGTTGTTTTATTTTTTTTATTGGTTATTAGGGGGCTCGAGCCGACGGGGTACAAGAGGGTTTTGTACGTTTCTATAACCTGGTTAGGGGATGGTTGTGTAGAGACGGCGGCGCTGATTCACACAAGACAAAGAGCGAGGGTTCCGGAGACCTATGCTCTGGAGAGGGGGGGGACCTTTATGTTTTGTCGTCCTTGGATGGCTTTGTTGGTTGGGGGTGTTTCACCCCGTCTGTCCACTTTCGAGGATTTGCATTCTGAGATGTACCTGCTTGGGGGGGGTGGGCCGTACTTTTGTGCCGATATTCCTTTTGCGTGTTCAAGCTCTTATGGGATGAATTTTGGACTTGTAGTTTTAATTAAAATCATTTCTTAAAAAATTTTATCTTCCAAAAAAAACAAAAAATAAAATTATTATGTTAATCCATCCTTAGAATATAAAAATTAAGATTCTACCAAATATATTATTTTTATTTGTTTTTTACTGTATCGGTACACCTTGTCTCATTCTTCCTTATTGCTATATCATTACCTTTTTGTGTTTATGCTTATTTATATAATATATATTTCTTTATCTATCTATTATCTATTTTATTTTTTTTTTATTTTTTTTCTTTATTTTATTTTTATATATTTATTTACTATTATTTAGTTCTTTTTATATATTTGTTATTTTTTTTATTTATATATAATATTGTTATTGATATTTTTATTTTTTTTCTTTTTCTTTTTCTTACTAGTATATGGGGACCATGGATCTTATAATTTTTTGTGAAGTAGTAGGGTAGTTCGGTTTAGTTTATGTTTTATGTTTGGTAGTCTATTTATACCTTTATCTTTTTATTATTATTTTTCTGAGAGGTTATGATAGTATAGTTAGCCATGTTACTGGATGCTTTGCCTGATTTGGACACTTTTTCTCGGTGATTGGGTGATAACTATTTATCACGGATGTTCTTTGAGTAGGTCTACTTGTGACTCTGTTGAGTCGTATAAATTATATTAGGTAAGGGCTTAGGTTATGCTTATACTATTATTAGGATATTTGCTATATTATATTATGTATTATTTTTCTATATGTATTATATATAGTAATATTATCCAGATTAAATGAGCTTGAATTTGGCAAAAATGAAAAGCTACAGCTAGAATTAGCCAGAAAATCAAAGAATTGTTTAGATTCTCGTTTATGTTTATCATGAGGTATATAAGTCGAGATTGTGTCAATTTGTTGACATATTTGCTCATACTGGATTATATCAGACTAACGAGTTCTAGAATAACTTATTTTTTTGGAGCATCCATTTTATTTACTATAAGTGTGCTATGTATCATGAGGTTTTTTAAGTACTACTTGGGTTTGTGATTGCTGCGTATGTTGTTATATATATAAGTTTCTGGTAATTATTTAGTATATATATGTGTATATGGGTGATGTTATTATATATATAACGTGGAGGGTGATTGATCACTTGTTACATACTAGCTATGTTTATTTTTTTAACATGGGAGTTGTGTGTATATGGGATCTGTTTTATTAGTTATATAATTAATTTATAGTTGAGTGTATAGTTTTTGGAGGCTTTAGTGATGAAGTTATGCTTAGATATTAGTTATATTTCGTTATGTTTTTATATGACTTAAAAGGATAGTTGGTATTGTACTATATTTAGTTTATTTTTTTATATATAATATAATTATATATATATATTATATATAAATTTATATATATTATTATATATTTTTTTTCTTTTTTTTTTTTTATTTTTTTTATTTCTTTTTTTATTTTTATTTATTTATATATATATAGTACTTTATAATATATATTATATGTTTTTTTTTTTTATATTTTTATATATTACTATTTATATATTATTATTTATTAAATTCTATAATTGGATAACATTCTATTTCTTTTTATTTTATTTTGAATATTATTCTGTATATATATATTTATTATTTTATATATATATTATTTTATTATTATATTATATTATATTATATATATATATATATATATATTATATGGTTTGATTATATATATTTTTATATTATTATTTTATGTTTTATAATTATATCTTTACATATTATATATATATTATATTTAATATTATATATTAATAGATATTAATATTTTAGATTCTTACATATATGTTTATATATTTATATTTATTTTATAATATATATATATATATATTATTTATTTTATATATAATTATATTTTTGCTCATATTATTATTATTCTATACAATTTATTTATTTATTATTTGATTAATAAATAAATTTATTTTTCTTTATATATTGTTTTAATTAAAATTCTTCTTTGTATTTTTGTGTTTTTAACAGTTAACACCACCGCTCACGGGCAGAGTCCTAATCTAGGAGTGGGTGTGCTCAATTTTTATATTGTCTCGAAACAAGATCGGAACTACTAAAGAAGAAGAATGTCTTCACTAACAAACACGATCTCAGCTATCAATGTAGATCTGAATCCTGGTGCTCTCGTCTTTAGTTGGGTCGAGTGCTCTCACGCTAAGCTATTATATCACACCGGATCGCTATCTTTTGGGTTCTTTGATTTACCATTTACCTTCTTGCTCTATACGAGCCCACTTCCGCGAATGTTATACGAACATAAATATATATTCATATGAATTACAAATATTAAGCAATACGATTTTCATATCTTTATACGTGAATAGAAACTAACCAAAAAAATATTTTTATGTTTATACCAGGGATGGCACTAAAAAATTCACAGCATTATCAAAAGATACATTTGTTTTTTTACTCCTTTTTATTTTTTTTTTTTATAAATAAATTATGATTAATTTTTGATCTTAACTGATTTTTTTTTTTTGTTTTTTTTTTTTTTTTGTGATAAAAATTTTTTTACTCTATTTTTAATTTTTTTTTTTGTATATATTTAAGTAATTTTAAAATTCAAAACGAAATAAATTAAATATAAAACGATTATATATTGAAGGTTTTTTTAATATTAGTGGCGTTGGTTGTGTTATCTCTAATTTGGTGGCAGAACGAAGTATGTATTGGTCATTTATGTATCCCGTAATGTTCTTGTTAAATACTTTTTTAGTGCTGCTGTTTTTCATTTGTTTTCCAATTTAGCATATAGATTTTGAACACCAGAGTCCTATAGGGGTCTAGGGTTAAAAATTGAAAAATTATAGTTTTAATTCATTTAGACTATTTAAATATTTATTTTTGTTTTGTATTTATATAGTGTATTAATAGATACCCTTACCACCCTGCTCGTATTTTATTGATATATTATGTATCATTCTTACAATTATTGCCACCCTTTTAATCAAAAGACAGGATATGCTGAAGAGCGGCTCAACGTAAATGCATTAGAGATGAGGTAGATTTTTTGTGCTTTTGAGGAGAAGGAATAGGCGTGAAGTTGTCTAGATATGCCCATGCGGCTTTCAGTTCTATATTCCAATTCATTTTAATTTATTATTATATTATGGTTGACTGGGACATTCTAGAGGGGTATATGCGGCTGCATTTGCTTTCTTATATTTATTTAATTTTTATTTGGTTTATGTAACAAATATTCCTATTTATTTTTTAAAATGACCATTTACTTTTTTGCTGGCTTTCTTCTAAGGGTATTATTTGTGTTGTCTTGGTTGTGAGTTTGGATTGGAGTTTGTTACTGTGGGGGTTATGCATGTTGCGTAGTGGATAGGGTCAATGGTTGGCGATTTAATATTTTATTCTTGTAATTATTGATCGTGGTCTACGTCCTGAAAGTCTGGAACCGTATAGATAGGCCCTATTGCGGCTTTTTAAGTTATTTGTTTTATTCTATGAGTGTTGTAGTTGGTTTTATTATATGATGATTTTGAGCTGGGACATTTCTTATTATGAGTGGTCGCTAAAGTGCTCGGGGCTTCTTTTTGAGGTGAATTCTTTGATATGTGGTTAGATTCGGGACAGTCTAATATAAGAGACCAATGCCTTAGGTTGGATGTTCGGAGTGCTTATAATGAGAGTTTTATTTTTGATCGAGTTTGACTGGACGATTTCTAGATCGGCGTCAATTGTCGTGTTCTTATATATTTTTTTAATTATTTATTATTGAGAGTATTTTATTATTTGGTTGATCGTGGGGAGTCTATGATAGGGCTTATGTGCTCTGCTGTCTTTTAAGTTATTCACTTCTTGATTTTTATCTAGTTTATGAGATGATGGGGGACGTAAGGTATATGGACATTGTTCTAGAGGGGCGATTGTGGCTTCTTATATTATTATGGTTTGATTCTGGGAACGAGGCTGAAAAGTCCTATTTATGACATTTGAGAGAGGCTTACTGTGAGGGTAGGTCTTATTTATTATTTCGCTTTTTTGACTTGGGACTATTTCCTTGATCGTTCGAGTGTGTTTATGCTATTGTTTATGTCTTCTTTACTATTGAGGTTCGTAATAGATAATTGAGGATAGTTCGAGGATAATCTTCTAGAATGTGACCAGTCATACATAGAACTTATATAACGATATCAGAATTCTGCTTGATCCCTTTTTCAGACTGTGCCTCAAGCCAGTACAACATATTAAATAGTCTAAGATCGGCCGTGATTGGGCTACCTCATATGATATGAGAGGAGAATATCTTATTATATATTAATGAGATTTTGGAGCTAGATGAGAGGAATGCGATATCACTGTAATAGAGAGCCGATATGCGGCATATCAAACACTGTCCATTCAAGCCGACTAATAATTATTATGAATTAAAAATAATGAGAAAGTAAGGTCACATTTTATCCTGTCTGATTTAATGTCAGTCTAGAGTTCTTCTCATTTAATATGGTAATAAGAATTATATTGCACTTAAGAAGCGCAGTGGTAGTCCTTTTATAGACTGGTCGCGCAGTCGACAGATAAGAAGATTAAGTTAATTTTGTAGGAGTCGCAATGGCCGTTTTTGCGTTATGAATGTGTCTCGTCAAAATTCAATAAAAAATAAAGATATTTATGGATATTTTTAATGTTAAGTTAATGTAATTCAAGTGAATTAGGCATGTTATATTTATGGAGAGTATTATATGGCAATTGGGTCTATCCTAACGTCCTGAGTTCACTCAGACAATTTAATGACTTATATAATATTATATTGGGGTAAAATGTCGCATTGGCGATCTCTCGGGAATATTGTGACGAGTTGAAGAGGCATAAATAATTAATAAGTATAGTGTTAGATCTCTATATGCGCTTGTCTTGGCTTGTTGCCCCCCTTTATGTTTGTGAGGTGTCCTCGCTCCCGCTATATTCTTACTGTCCGCAGTTCAATTTTTGGTGGGTTTACCATAATAGTATTGAGGAGGACGAAGTATTTTGAGGGTCCTTAATTATGAATTTATTGGTTTTGAACTATTGGTAAAGTCGTCAGTAGGCCTAGAGCTTCTGAAGTTATTATTCTTTATTTTTATTTTGATGGTTTTGCTTGGTTTGATCTGGTAACAGTTTGTCGTAATGGTATGGGTCTATGATTGGCTGTCTATTAATTTTTATATACGTTGTACATGGTCTCACTTGTGTTTATATTTATCTATTTAATTATTTATTTATATAATATCTTAATAATTTTATTAATTTTTATGTGTTCCATATGAAATACAAAGACTACTAATGAGGGATGAGGATGCGGCTTCTCATTATTAATTTCTTATTGTTTGACTGTGAAAGTCTAAAAGGACGCATAGCGCGTGGCGGCTTAAGGTATATTATTCGTTATTTTTATGGAGTTGACTGTATTATATTTGAGGAGGGATTTATGGTGAGATTTGTGGCTTCTTTATTATTATTTTTAAAAGTTATTAAATTTTTATGCATGTCGTTTTTGTGTTTGCGACAAGTCGTAAAGTAGAAATCATGGCTGTTGCTGAGTACTTCTGATCGTCTTTTATGTTATTATGGACTGCCAGGACATTGAAAAGACACTTCAAAGTAAATTGTACATACCCTCCCCCTTATTTTTTTTTTCTTGTGCTTGATCTGTGGAAAGTGTCCTAAAAGGACCATGCTGCTTATTAAGTATTTATTGATTTCTTATTTTATTGATTTATTGATCTGGACTATATCCTAGTATGATTGTGCATATAGTTTTTGCGGCCTTCGAAGTTAATTATTGTTTAAGGTGGAATATTATCTAATGTTGTAATCTGGGACATTTGTCTAGATATGGATCCCATACGTCTTCTTAGTATGTATATCTTAATTTTTATTTTATTATGGTTGACTGGGACATCCTTGAGTGGTCAATGCGGCTGTCTTAAAGGTTATTTAACTGATTTTTTATTGGTTGACTGGGACAGTCTAAAATATTACCATGTCGGCTTCTTAAAGGGTTATTTTTGTTCTTTAAGGATATTATTATGGGTTAAACGTGTGTGAGAGAGTCTAGTGTAGGGTTCATCTGTCAGCTTTCTTAATTATTATTCTTTTATTATTTTTAATTATTATGGGTTGACTGGGACAGTCTAGATGGCCCATGCGGCTTCTGATTTTATTCATTTCTTATTTATTTAATTATGAATGGATTGACTGGACATTCTATGGAGTGTTGTTATATTGCCTCGGTCTTTTTGAATTTGATTTGACTGTATAATTAATAGGTAGTGTGATTCTGGAACAGTGGTTTTTAACGGTAGGTGATATATGTGGCGTTGTATATTATAATTAGCCTATTAGATCATTGGCGTTTGGGTTAATTTGTCCTTGATTTCAATTATTAAATTTATTCTAATTCTTAAATTGTTTATGGGTGGAGTTGGGACACTCATAAGATTTGTGATTGATGCGTTCTTTCTTAACTGTCCTCTTTATATTAATATATTAATTTATAGTATCTTTAAACTATTTTATCTTTTATGCAGAGGGGGGGTACCATTCCTTCATATTTATTTATTTTATTATGAGAGGATTGGATTCTTTTTTTTTAACAGTTATTATTTTTATTCATATAATTTTATACATATAGTGAGATCTTGATACTAATTATTTATTATTAATTTTATATATTAATCGCTTAGATACTTTATACGGAGGGTAGGAGCTCGTGTAATATTTGTATCTATGCCATGTTTTTATATTATCTATTATTATATTCTTTATATATTAATTTTTTTTATATTATATATATTTATTATTTATTGATTGATTTATCTCACGAATCTGAAAAAATCCATAAATAAATCAATAAAATCAAAAAAATTTAATATCAATAAAATCAAATAAAAAATCATGAATATGATTTTTTTTCTAAAAAAATCAACAAAAAAAATTCCCCTACTCTACGCTCAGCTCACAATTCATCTAATACGAAGAAATCTCTAACTTTAATTCATACTATTGACGAATTGATATTTCGGCTGTGAATTCATTATACTTTTCTGGAACAAAAATTTAATTACATTAAAGTTTTTTTCTTTATTTCAAAAATATATTTTTCTTATCTAGTAGTTTTCCAAGTCTAAATAAATTTTCATTTATGAATTTCAAAGCTTTATTTCCTTTATAAATATTATTTAAGATTTTAAATTATTTTGGAAGTCTTCACGCATTTTCATTAAATAATTATGTTAGTATACTTTATCTTATTTCATCCTTATTCCGATGTTTAACTTTCTTATTTAATTTTTTACTGCTTCAGTTTATCGTAGCCTTCTTTATAATATTTCTAAAAACCACTCATATGTTCTCAAGAATGGTCACTGAAGTCACATGGTTCCATGTTAGAGTCATGTGGTCCCTTGTAAATACTTAACCTTATTAATTATCCTTATTTTTTTGATAATACCTATGGTTATTTGTTTGATTATATTTTTGATGCATTACATACTCAAGGATGACTGAGACATTCACTTTCATGTAAAATAAAAAAATTTTTTGTTAAACCTTTTATTATATATATATATAATGTTACTTTTTTATAATGAAACCTTACACAAAAAAGCCTTATTTTTTTAATATATATAATAAAAAAAACATATTATTTTTAAACTTTTTTTAATTATAATTTTTTATGCTCAACAAATAAACAAAAATGTGTAGAATCATCGATATTTTTCATCACATCCGCCATTTAATATTTTATTTATAGACTCTACTGCCTATTTAACCAATAAAATTTTGAATGAACATTTAACATTTAATTTTTTACTAATGTATACCATTGAATATTTTCTATATTTGACATATTATGTGCATCTTTATGTCAATATATTAAATATAAAGTTTTGGCTAATAAATGAACTACGGCATTATAATTTAATATCGAATTTTGTTTATTTTTTTTTGACTATCTTTTATGCTCAATATTTTTTATTTCGCGTAGGGATGTTCAGTTGTACATGATATTACGGATCTATGTTAGTTATTGGATGATTATAGTTGTTTCTTATATGTTACTGTAAGTTGTTATATATATTAGTTTTTTTTCATTTATCTTATTGTATTTTATTATATATCGCCGGAGGTTTTTGCAATCTGGGTTAGAGTATGGAGATGACATACCTATTGATGTGTGAGTGTACTTTGCACAATCTCTCATAATCGTTACTATTTTCTAATCTCAACATCCATTAATTTTCTAATTCTAATTTCCTCTGGTTGTTGATAGCACATCTCTCTCTTCCCTGTTTGTTCATTGTTTCTATATTCACAAAACTCATTATCCGTTTCTTATTTTTTATCTAACATTCGAGTTCATCTTTTCTCACATACCGTGTGATCTCTATTAGAGAGTATATGACGTCGAGTTCTTCGACATTTCAACAGTCTCTGTAGTGTATTAAGAGAATTTTCTTCTTCCAAATATGTAAAGTGACATATATAGTTATGTTTTTTATATTATTGAGTTTTAAATATATTTTATTATCATGTTTTATATTTTATTCTTTTTATATCAGTACATCATTTTATTATAGTTAATATATATTATTAATATATATATATTATTTATTATTTATATTTATAATTTATTATATATTTATATATTATATATATATATTTATTATTTATTTATTATACATTATACACTCACAATTATGATATATATATTTTTTAAATTTAGTGATACTTAATATATAAGTTTGGTTTCTTGCTATATCATACATTAAAATTATTTTTTTATTTATATGATAGGAAGGTTATAAATAATTGATTATTATATATAATAAGCATTTGGTGTTTATTTTTTATTATATATATATATATAATTAATATTATATATTATTATTTAATTATTTATTATATATATTTATATTTTTATTTGTATTTATCGACATATAATTATAATTATTATATATTATATTTTAATATATTTATTAATTTTTTTTATTATATTATTATATATATATATATTAGAGATAATAAAAAACTATGTAATTGTGTGTGTTTATTAGTATGAATTATTTATTAGTAGTGGAGTTTTTATTATTATTTATTTAATATACATTAGTTTTATATTTTTTTATTTTTTTTTTAATATTGTTTATATTTGTTATGATATTTTTTTCTGTTCCTTTTCTGATATTTTTTTGCTCCTTTATTATTTTTATGTATAGACATATTTTGTTGTTCTGATTATGTGATTGATTGGTGTTGGTTGAAAGTTGCGTAGATTTTGAATTTTATTGTTTTTTTTTGGTGTACCTTGCTGTTTCGAACTCTGCAGTAGAGTATTTTCAATATGCACTAGAGGTTATTGTCTTCTGACCAATAGAGTACCTTGCCACCTTACTCAATAAGATAATATGTTGTTTGTTCAGCGGTTTTGTTTGTTTGGTTTTTGTTTTCACTTTTTTTTATACCGCAGCTTAAATGAAATATGCTAACACCACCGTTCACCGCCATACTCTAAAAAAATTTTTTTATGTTCACCTTTCTTTCTTAACTACCGCACCATGCACTCACATCCAATTCCCTAATGTTTTCGATGACGGCTATTTGCGTTTTCGATACGTGCATAGCCTTTTGCACATCACATCGTATAGTTTCATAATCGCACCGCACTGGTTATCTGAAGTTTTGATATATTTCTTGCCTTCTGTATCGTTTTTTGGTTCCAAGTTTTTGCAAAGGCCATATCTCACGCAACCGTACCTTTTGCATTAGATATATAAGCGCACCACGCACCGCATGCGTATTGCTATCGGCTGTTTTGGTATTCTAGGGGCAATCACTAATACTTCACTAATCATTATACTTATCGATAATGGTATTTCCCGTCGGAATATTCTGTTGCTTTGTGATCGAATATAGAGAGAGAGCAAATGAAATCGGTTAGATGCCTGTTGGTAATTCTACCAAAATTTCCCCTCCTATCTTGGTATCAACACTAGTGCTATGCTTCAAGTGTGGGATTTTATGTGACAGCTATATTTAATACCCCATAACTCCCACAATTCTCCAATTTCATCCCCTCATATCTTCATGACGATAATAATGACTTTTTTAGATAGGTAATAATAAACATAAAAATTTGCTCTTATGTGCGTTGGTAAATTTTTTTACTCCCTCGGTCTACTCTGAGTCAGGGTTTAATTACTATAATTATATTATATTATTATATTATATACTATATATAAATATTTTATTTAACATTCTTTATATATATATATATATATATATATATATATTATATATTTATATTCTATTAATTATATTATTATATTTTTTATTTATTATTAATATATTATATTATATTATTTATATTATATATATATATATATTTATTTTATATATAATAATTATATTGTATATATATATATATTTATTAATTTATATATTAATATATTATATCATTTTATATATATAATTTTTATATATTTTATTATTGTATATATTTTTTTATATTATATATTTATATTATATATTATATTATATTTTTATTATATATTATTATATGTATATTATTTCATATTTTAATGTTTGATTTTTTTTTCACTATGAATAATTTTTCGTTAGTTCTCTTATCTCAGGGTTTCTAAATAGTCCCACAACTGATATCTAATTTTAATTTTCAATGGAATCAAATATGCCATCTCTTTAGAAGTACTTAGTTGTTATCACTGCGGACTTCTGCTGGCAAAACTCAACCCTTATAGTTTTGAAACCTTCTATTTATATAATATCTATTACACAAATGTCAAATCGAAGGTATCTTTGATCAGTTTTTAGAATTAAATCATCTCTGAGAGACCTGTCAAAATTTAAGCTAGCATTGACAACATAGGTATTTTGTTGAGAATCAGCGAATGAGGGGAGCGCTTGGGTGTGGTCTTAAGTTGACGATAATTTGTACAGTGTTAAATAAATGTTATGTATTTTTTAACGAGATTTTTGAGATGAGGGGGACAAGGAGGTGCTTCTTATTTTGAGTAGGTAAAATGTAGTCAATTTACTTTTAAATATATTATGAATAGTAGAGTGTCTTTGTCGATGAAACGCGCGGCAAAAATTATATGAACTTTAAGCTATGGAAATCCATTTTGATTCAGTAATGCGGTAGCGTGGACTATGGCGGTGAACGATCTTGTGTTAGGTTAGAGGTTGTTTGTTTTTTTCACCTATTTTCTTCAGTTCTCGCCAAGACGACAGGTGGATCTCTGTAATGTGAAGATAAGCTGATATGAGTTATATTTAGGATTTAAACTGTGGTTCTATATTACTATTTGTTCAATTTCTTCATAGATATTATATTGTCAATCGAGTATAAAATGTGATTTTGTTCTAAAATTAGTCTAATGAATGAAGTGTCAGTCTAGCATACCTCCAATCTCGGAAAGTCGCTGATTGTGTGTGTTGCGCGGAGCTATTAATATAAGTTTGTGAACCATGATTCTATTTATTAGTTTTAGGGGTTCTAAATGCAAATGATATGGGTTCTGTATTTAACTCGTGCGTCTACCAACAAGTCAGTCTCGAGCTGGCCGTTGAGTTGCGAGGTATGATGCAGTCTAGTGCTTTGTCTAGTTTTAGAAAGATGCTCTTGAGACTCAGATTGCTTGCGTATTATATGTTTGCAATGTTGAGAGAGATTGATAGAGAGTGTTTAAAGTCCTTATGTATCAACTTTCCCTTTTGGTATCTGTTGTGCTCTTAACTGTAATGGTTGTCTTTACCAAGTTATTACGATTCTGCTCTGAGTTAAAGGAGATTTTTCTCTTAACGTTGCTTAATTTTTGGGGTTAATACTAGAAGAAATTTTTATTTCATAATTTAGTTTAATAATAATTGGCTTATCTATCATGTTTCTGGTTAGAGTACAAACAAGTTGTTACCACTGACTAGTCAAAATGTCGTTAGATAGAATGAGTAAGTATTACCGAAATGTATTTTACATACGTTAGAGAAGGTCAATCGATCTCTGATTCCAAAAAATAAGTAGCGTCCTTACAAGCTTATGAATCGTACAGTAATCTACCCTTTTTTTAATGGGTTTATCAGCTTTGGTATTCTACATTATTGTTTCCTTTACTTAATATATATAATTTGAAGTTTTTCAACTTTGAAATCTCTATGTTAACTACAACTAATATAAAACTTTGGCGTGAAAGCTCTGTCCCACTACACTTTCTTGGCAAATTCCCTCTCATATTTTTCTTAATTTCCATCAATGTTAACATTACCTTTACCAATATTTCAATGTTAATTTTGCAAAATCAATTTTCTATTATACATATATATACAGGTGAGAGACATCCATATGATTTATATTATTTTATTATTATATATTTATTACTTTTATAAAATGTTTTATTAACTTTTTATTTTTTTTTAATTTTATATTATATTATATATATATATATATAATATATATATATATATAATTATATATTTATATATTATTTTTTATATATTAAATATATTATTTATATTATATTATATATATATATATATATAATATATCATATATATATTTATTTATAATCTATTTATATTATATTAATTTTGGTAGTTTTTTTAGGCTGGAAGTGATTTCGCGTTTATCGTTATGGGGGGGTATAGTATAGTGAGGTGAGGGTTCTATATAGTCGAGTGTGAGTGAGGTATTTTATAGGATTTATTTTTTTTTTTATTAATATTATTAGGTTATTATATATATATATTATCTAATTATACTCCTGCTCAGGATAGCCGAGTAGTAAAAAATTACCAAACGCCTTAGAGCTAATTTTTTTTGTTTTTTCCTCTAAAAATCTATTTACGTCATGAGATTTATGTGGGGGTGAAATTGGAGAATTGGGGAGTTAGGGGGTAATAGATATTACTGTCACATAAAATCCACCTTAGCTGCACTGTGGGGTCTCGTGGGGGGAAATTTGTGGTAGAATTTACCAACGTCTACCGTTTATGTTTTTCTCATTTGTATATAGTTACCGACGGATACCTTTATTATGTTTAGTGTTAGTGCAGTTTTTATAGTGGTTGGCTGACGCACCGGTGTGCGGTGCGTAGTGCGGGTGTCTGCTATTTTGATTGCTCGGTATCGGTTGCGGTATGTGTGCGGTACGTGACATACATACTTTCAGCGAACCCTGGTGTGGTGCTATTTAAACTTATATGAGGTGATTGTTACGGTGCGGTGCGAAATTGCATATTGGCGCTATGAAACTAGACGGATGTGGTGTCGGTGTGGCGCGTGTGGTGTGGTTGCAGTATGAAATTATGATTTTTTGAAACTACGGTGCGTTGTGTGCTTATTCTAGTGCGGAGTGGCGTGACAAAAATAATTTTGAGGTGGCGGTGCATGGTGAACTAACTCTAGTGCTTTGCATACTCTAATGCCGTGCGGTACCAAAATTCCGATGCTCACACCACTATATATATAATTATATATTATTTTTATTATTTTTTTATAATTTATTATATATTATTATATTATATTAATATATTTTTATTCTTATATATTATTATATATTATTATTTTATTTATTATTATTATATATATATCTTGAATATATATTACCTATATTATTATTATATTCTATTATATATTATTATGTATATATTATTAATTTATTATTATATTTATTTTTTATATTTATATTTTATTTATTTAATATTATCATTATATATATTAATAGCATATATATATTATATATATTTATTATTATATATTATTTATAAATTATTTATATTAGTTATATTGTTATAGGTTTTTGGGTACGGGCATAGATGTTTACGTAGTATAGTGTTAGTAGTAAACGGATTATTAGTGGTACGGTAATGTTCTGATGGAGGTAGTAGGGGTGTAATTATATATAGTATGATGCTGATTCATTTATTAAATTACTGATTTTATTTTATGTGGTTTATATATATACTATGTGTGGTATAGTAAGGTTATCATGGGTAGCCGTATTAACCTCTTAAATGATCGAGGAGGAGCTCTCTTTAATACGTAATTTAATATTATTATTATATATGCCCTTTCATTATTTATTATATATAAAGGAAGGTATTTTTTTTTTATTATGAGTTCATCTACTTTTTATTTATATTTATTTGTAATATAATTATTTTATGGTTATGTCATTATTTATTTACATAATATATATATATATATTATTTTTTTATTATAATTATTGATCTTAATTCATACATTTTGAAGAAATTCTCTTTTGAATCACTTCAGTATACTGTGAAAGTAGAGGATGACGTGTGAAATATGACTCCGAGAGAGTGAATGATTTGTTAGTAAAATATTATGAAGTAATGTTTTAGAAATATGTATATATGAACAAATGGATATAAGAGTAGTTAGTTCTTACCTTTACTAAGAAATATTTTTGAATAAATTATTAGGTTGAGTATTGAAGACGAGTGAGGATTGTGCTAATGTACCTCCGTTTCACTTATCTAATAGGTTTTATGTTTGATTACTAGTCACCTCGTTTTATTCAATCCCATATTATATCTCTCTACTATATCATATTAATCTTTCTATATAATATTTTATTATATTAATATTTTATATTATTATTTTTTATTATTAATTACTATATATATTTTATTATTATATTTTATATATATTATCTTTATATATAGGAGTCTTATTTTATTATGTTTGGTATTTGAGTATTAGTTTATTCATCTCTTTTATTAATTATATTATATATATTATATTTCTTTTACCAAAAATAAATATATAAAATAAAATAAATAAAATAAATAAAAAAAAAAAAAAAAAAAATAATAAATAAATAATATACATTTTTTAAATGTATTAAAACAAAATAAAAAAAATATTTATAAAAAAAAAAAAAAATAAAATTATAAATCCTTGGAGAAATCAGAGGTGCGAGATAAAAGGGGAGAGAATTTTAATATTAATATAAATTCAAAAGTTTTATAAATAACAAGATAGGTATATGAAATAAAAAATAATCGTAAAATACCAACAAAATTAATAGAACAAAAAAAAAAAAGCATAATTATATAATAAAACAATCACATATTGAAATAATATATTAGAGATATATATAAAATTAGATAGTCATGAATACAGATTCAAACAATTAGATAAAATTTAAAGATAATAGAGAGAAAATAAATAAATAAAAAAAGAAAGAATGATTAATAAAATTAGAAGAATATATGGATAAATTGTTCACATATGTGGCGAGTATGGTAGATTTAGTGCAAATGATCATTGTGTGTGAGAGCATTAGTGATATGAAACAATTTAGGGTTTCAACTGCACATTTCCATTGGATATTGTGAGGTCAGTTTTTAGTCAAGATAATTGAGTCATGTGTGACTGTGAGTTATAATTTTGATTGGAGACTTCTATTCTTACTATTTTTATTGTTTTAAATTTGCATTAAAAATTTGTGCATGTGAAACAAATATGTTTTATGGTTCGTTTTTTCGTATTATATGATGTTAATGCTTAGATATATTAATAATGTTGTTCTTTACGTGGTTGATGTAAATAAATGTAACATTTTTCTTTTGTTAATTAAAAGGAGTTTTTTAACAAATTTTTTTCATGAAAGTGTTTGTTCTCAGTCATCCCTTTTGAAGATGTAATGCATCAAATATATCAGGCTAACACAATTACTGCTGGGCTATCAAAACCTGTTGCTATTTTAAATATTTTTATGATTCACAACAATCAACAATATTTTGACCAACGTCTACCAATATATGATTTTTTTTAAAGAGGGCTAATCCTGATGCAGGTATACATCGGAATTAATGAAGAATATATTACTATTACATTATAATTATATATTTTGGAGTTACCAAGCTTCCAAAATTTTAAATCAAATTCTCTTTTCTTTAAAATTAATCTATTTTTTGAAATTTCATAATGATATGGAATCTCGTGATAGCTCTTTGTAAATGTCCAAAATAATATCTTTGTGTAAATTTGTAGATATTTTTATACTTATTGTATTTAATTAAATTTTGTCAGAAAGTATGAATTTACCGCCTAAAATTACATACTAATAATTATTTATTATAACGGATGGATTTCTTCTCAGTTATATGGATTAGATTGGAAGCTATGAGCGGGTTGGGGATTTTTTTGATTTTTTTATGAAATACTAATTCATTTTTGATTTTTTGATTTCATTGTATTTTTGATTTTTTTTGATTTTTTATTTGATTTTTCAGATCTCGTGACGTCATACGAAATATAAATATATATTTATTTCTATTTTATTCATTTACTCACTTATACTTACAACCTTATTCGTAAAAATTGATTATATTATTATATATATATTATATATTATCTATTTTATATTAATTATTTATTTATATATTTATCTTATATTTATATTATTTATATTATATTATTTATAATATATATTTAATTAAATTTTCATATATTTATTATTATCTATATTAATTATATTATATTATTTTTTTTGTGATTTATTATTTGTTTATTATTATTTGGGGAGTTATTAGTTTTTGAGTTATTATGTTATATATTAGAATAGTCTAGCATGACCAGCATATCAATCTAGAGTGGTCCTCATTTTTTTCTAACCATAATATTTTGAAAGATATTAAATGATAATAATCTTTGTATGATTTAAGATAATTTATTTACATGAATAGTATATTAATTAATATGGATTTATAATATAGCCAAATTCAGCTAACTCTATAATCTGTTCCATCAGTGCAAATGCTTGAACAAAGCTTCCATGAATTATTTTTTTCATAATTAAGCCGTCTATGGCCTCTTAGCAATGTCCACAGTCAATTCCATTTCTCAAATTATTTAATTTTTATTGTATATCCTATTAATTCAGAATCCGCATGGGCCAATCTAGACTGTCCCAGTCAACCCATAATTAATTAATAATTAAGAATAATAATTAAGAAGCTGCATGAACCCTCTAGAAGTGTCCCAGTAAACCCATAATATATTAAGAACAATACGTAAGAAGCCGCATGGTAATATTTAGACTGTCCCAGTCAAAAAATATAAAATTATAATTAAGAACGCATTGACCCTCAACAAAAGCCACACAACCTAATAAATAATAATAAGAATAATACTTAGAAGCCGTATGGGGCCTATCTAGACTCCCAGTCAACCAATAATTACATGATCTAATTAGTATTATATAATAGTTTAATTAGAGGAGAGTTTCTCCGCTCATTTGTGTATATCTAGTAAATTTCCCTAGTCATATCTCATACCTAAATTAAAGTAATCTATTACTTTTAATCAGCAAGGTTCTCCCTTTTTTATTGACTTCCCAGTCATCCAAAATAAAAATATAATAATCTTTTTGCTAGGAATGCTAATGCCCTCTGCTATGTATGTTCGAGCTCATATTCTCCTTATATATAAAGTATTTAAGATTAGAAATGAAGTACTATATAGAGAAGCAGCGAAATGGGGTATATCTAGACTTGTTCCCTAAATCATACCATAATAATTAATAATTTTACTAAAAATAAATAATTTAAGAGCCACATTACATTAATCCTCTAAAATGTCCTTGGCAATCTCAAAATAAATTTAACTAATAATACTCTAGCCGCCGCATTGGTCTTTTTTATATAGCTTTCCGCGTCATATTCCATATTAAGAATTTAATTAATTGAAAGCGTTATTGTCTCCTCTTAGAGTGTTCCCAGTTGAACGTCATAAAAATTTAGAATAAGAAATATAATTTTTAATAATTATATTAATGTATTAATATATACTACTTATTATTATATTTTAAATACGAAGCGCACATCATGCCTACCTAGACTGTCCTCAGTTATCAATTTTTTTTTCCTAACAATAAATTAATAATTAATGTAAATTAAATTCATGAAACCGCATGGGCCATCTAAGACTGTCCCCAGTCACCCATACTTTATGTAATTTAATTAAGAATTAAATTTATATCTTAATTATTTAATTATTATGGGTTGTACTGGGACATGTTCCAAGATTAGGCCCTAAGCGGCCTCTCTGAATTATTATCTTTATTTATTAATTTATTTAATGGATTGAACTGGTGGACAGTTTCTAGAGGGGCCAAGCCGACTTTTTAATTATTATTCTTAAATTATAATTATAATTTATTGTATTGGTTGACTGTGACAGGTAGGTAGGCTCTAATTTTGGCTTGTGCTGTTAGTGAGTTTAATTGTCGATTCTTAAGTGACGTTAACTTATGATTAGGAGAATTATATTCTCTAAATATCCTTATTTTTTTATGGTTTGATCTGGACATTTCTAAGAGGGGCTAATTGACGGTCTTCTTTCAATTATAATTTTTATTTTGTTCCGATGTCTGGACAGTCTAAAAAGGTACCATGCGGCTTCTTAAAGCATTTATTTCTTTTTATATAATGAGTTGACTGGGACTAAATTTTTTGAGGATTTCCATATGCAATCTATTATATTATTTTAATTATAATTATATATTGGTTTGACTGGACATGTCTTGATTCAATGTCCCATTTAACGTCTTTATTAAGTTTGGTTATTTGTGTGAGTGTTGACTTATTTGAGGTGTATTGACTGGGGAGTAGGCGGGAGAGAGAGTGCGGAGACTCTAACTATTTAATTTTTATTGTTGACTGTGACGAGGTCTGAGAATATATATGACCATGGTCATTTTTCTTGTTTGCTTATTTTGTTATTGTTGAATGTACGATTCTAGAGAGATCCAATGATATGCTTTACCTTAATATTATTCTGAATAGTAATTAAGATAGCTGCATTAACCTCTCTGAATGTTCCTAGTTCTAACGCATAATAAAAAGAATATATACATAAGTAAGCCGTTATGTGCTTTTCAGACTGTCCAGTCATAACTCTCAATAAAAATTAATATATTAAAGAAAGATCGATTTGGCCCCTCTAGAATGTCCCCCAGTCAACCCATTATATAATAATATAAATAAGAATAAGATTTTGAGGTCTTGGGTAGGAGACTTGATCTAGACTTGCCTTCCTGTGCTAATCTCAATAAAATATATTATATAATTAATTAAATAATAAAAAGATAACTACTTAAGAACTCGCATGACGCCTCTAGATGTTCCCAGTCAACTCATAAGTATTCTTTAAGAATGAATATTTAAAAGCCGAATTGGTCTATCTTTTTTAGGATCTGTCACAGTCAGTCCAATTAAAAATTAATAATTATAGAAGAGAAATATATTAACAATGTAATTTTAACTCTCATAATATATTCAACTAATACAATATAAGTATATATTACTTAAAAAGCCGCATAAGGCCTTTCTTATGACTCTTGTCCCAGTCTAACCAATAATATATTTTATTATTAATTATATAATATAATTATATTTAAAGTATATGGCCGAATTTGTGAACCATCTAGATCTGGTGCCTCAGTCATTCTTTTCATAAGTTATAGAGAGGATATACGTTGCATACTCGAGATCGCGCAGGGTCAGTTTGGTTTTAGACTGTCGCGCATTCAGGACCTAGATTACTAATAGAATAGATCTAGAGAGAGACTTGCAATGCCCCTTAGATGATTCGTCTCTTCTAGTCCTACACCCATGAGTATGTATAGCTAGGTGGATGAATAAGCGTGATGATATTTTGAGGAATGTTGCGCGAGCGAGTAGCAAGGAGATCTTGCGACGCAGGCTATTCTTTCTCTGCAAGAGCGGCGGAGAGATTCTACCTCCTCGGCGTTGAGCGCGCACTCGTGCGTGCAGCGAGAGTCTTCTTTTGTTTAATTATGGGTTGCGAGAAATTGTAGACACAATTAGTGCAACATAACAGGGGGGGGGGTGGGGTTTCTCGGCCTAACATCTATATCTATTATACGACATTAGTAAAGTTGCAAAGAACTAAGTAGATTATTATAAGTGTATTGTATGTGCTCTGCATCTTGGGAGTTTAATGTTTCGTAATTTTTTAACTCTCTAGAGGTGTTGTGCCTCTAGGCAGGGTTCACATGGAGGCTTTGGCTAATGGAAGATCAGTGAGAGCGAGGCTAGCACTGGAGAGGACATGTTCAGTCGCGAGTAATTTCGTGGTGTAGAGAATAGTTTGTGCTTGTTGAAGAGCTGGATGTGAATAACATAAATCTTAGGTATCTAAAGAGCGGTCAATAAGGGTATAGTGTGTTTTATTTGTATTTTGTTTTTTATTTTCGTTTGAAGTTAAATTACTTAAAATACAAGGAAAAGAGAGAGAGAATTAAAAATAGGATAGAGAGAACATATGGATATTATGAGTAGAGGAGAGAAAGACAGAAAAATTCTATTGTAATATGAGTCATTGAAAATACTAATTCGAGGATTTTTTTTATATAATGTATTTGCTATAGTAAGATGAGTATCTCAATTTTGTTTGTCATTGCTTATTAATTTTGATTTTTCGTTCTCCTGTCTATTCCTTGGATGCTGTAAGTTAAACTTATTTTTTTTCAATTTTTCTCTGACTTAATAGGATTATGTATATTTTACATGGCGCATTTTATGTTCATCTTATGTTAAGATTTTGTTCGTAATCATTCGGCGGTAGTGGGTCTCTGTATATAGGTCACTAAGATTCGGAGTCTAAAGAAATCAAGTATTATCGTCTCTGGTACTTAGCGTGAGAGTTCACTTTCTGCTCCTAACATAAGCGATGAGATCCCTCAGGTACTCGTCACTGTGTAGGTTCGTTGTTTGTGTGTAAGCCATTCTCTTCTTGGTTCCGTCTCCTTGTTTCGAATCATTATATAATTGATGCATCTACTACCCTCTCTCAGAATTAGGCTGCTGACCCGTGTCGTGTGCGTGTTAGCTGTACAATAATTAGATAAATTATATATATATATTTTATTATTTTAACTATTTTTTAAATACAAAATATAATCTTTTTCTTTTTTATTATTTTATATTATTACTAATTTTATTTATTATATTCTTATTAATATTTATATATATATATTCTTTGTTTGTATTTTATTCCAATGCAAATTTATACTCTCTATTATTATATAATTATATATCATTTATAATATTATTTATATTAATATCTATATTATTTTTTTTATATATATTTCATGGGAAACCATACATAAATTTTTTCTTTCCTATCCGTTTTTCCGTTGTTGATTTTGAGAAAGATATGATTTGTGTTTTTTAGTTTATATAGTATTACATGTAAATTACTTTTATATGACTTGTATTTAGGGTTGTGGTTACTTTGGAGTAGTAGTTTAATGTATTTGTTATGTTGTTTGATAAACCTTGCCGAGTTTGTACTATATTTTTTGTAATTATTGTGGAGATTGTTTTATATGTAGTCTTGTTTTTTTTTTCTTTAGTATTTCTTATATTTTAATGTTAATTTATATTTTTATTTTTTTTTATTATTTTTTCATTTTTTTTATTAATTATTATTTTTTTTATTATTTTTTGTATTAATTTCTTACTAATTTTAAGTAAATATTTTTTTGTCCATTACTTATTTTGTATTAATGTTTATTAGTTGGGATAGTATAGATTTTTGGCTGTTCTATATGCATAGGTAGGGGGTTATTGACTGCTGGTTGTGACGTCTTAGGCTTGGGTAGTGGGGTGGTGGGTTTATGGATTTATTATAGGTGTGGGGTTTTGTTCTTTGATATTATGATTGATTTGATGGCCATATTATCAATGGTATATTGGTTGTATAATTAGTAAATTATTATATTAAGATAATTCTTTAGTTTTGACTGGATAAGTTTTCAAACATTAATTTTTTGAAAAGGATATTATTTTTTTATACTAATTATTTTTTATTATATATATCATTATCTAAAAAGGGTTAGAAAATATTATAAGTGAAGAAACTACGAAAGGTTATCTATACATTTTATATATCTAAATTTTTATATTTTTTTCTATTTGTTTCAATTACTTCATGTTTATATAGCCTTCTTTTTCTTACTGATACGCTTAGCGGATTCTTATATAGAAATATTAATATTTTTTTACTATATTATAATTACTATATATATATATATATATTTATAATTCTTTATTTTATTAATGTTTATATATATTTAACTTCATAATATATATATATCTATTATCTATATATATATTAATTTTTATCATTTAACATTATACATTATAAATTATAACTTTATAATTACTTTTTAATTTTTTCTTATTAGTTAGAGTTTAATTGAGCACGATTTTGTGATGGTCCTGTTGATTTTTTAGTTGTTATCGTTTTTGCTCTTTTGCCTGTTTTTTTTTTTCATTGTGGCATTTTGAGCCGTTAGTTGATATAAGGGGATATTATTATGGGTTAATTGAAAAATATGTAGGTAGGTATTTTCTTTGAATTCTTTTTTTTTATAAATTCAAGTGGGTCCTCTTAACATTATTAATATAATTTCGATTTAATATACTTTTATTAATTATTTTATTATTAATGTATTAACTTTTATTATATTTTTTTCTTTTTTATTTTTTTTCTTGCTTTCAACATTACAATTTTGAGCATGTTTATATTTTCGGCCCATATTTCGATGTTTTTAGGTTGGGACTATTTGGTTTGTAGTGCATATATTATACCTTAAATAGTATTATGCCACTATGTGTAGTGTGATTTATTTTTTCGACCATTTTTGGCTAAGTAGCTTTATTTTATATGGACTGGGTTTTTGGTTTTTTTGGTATTTGTATATTTTTGTCATTACCGTATATAGCTATAAAGAGTTTGTTATTAGTCATTATTTTATTATTTCGGTTCTTATATTTATATATCTTATTTATCTTATTTTATATTTTATATATATATATATATTATTATTATATATATATTATCTATTATTTATTATTCATTTTATATAATCTATTTATATATTTATTTTACTATATTATCTTTTTATTTTTAATATATTATAGAGATTTTTATTTATTTATTCATTTCTATTATAATATCATAATATTTCTTTTATTATTTCTATAATTATTTTTTTGTTGTTCTGATTTTTTTATTATATGGCTCAACTATAGTTATATTTAATGTCTCGTTATAGAGAATGGCAGTGTCATATTCCTTACAGTAATAAACAATTATTATTATTGTGGAATCATCCCGAAATTTCTAAGGATGGGATTTAAATTTTTTTTTTTTTTTTTTTTTTGGAAGTTAAATTTTTTTTTTACCTAAAGAATTACCCATGGTTATAAAACACTCGCAAAGATGGTATAAGTAGTCGAGGTCGTCTCGGCCTCCCGGTGGATCGACGGTAGGGGGTACTATCTCCTCTCCTTCCGGGTATGGTTACTCCGGAACTCCCTAGCTCTTTGGTTTTGAGGTGTCTGTCGGTAAGTTCCTCCAACCATCCCCATCCGGGTATAAACGTCCCCCTCTTGTCCTCTCTCAGTTTCCTGGTCTTCTGCTAGCTCCTATACAAATAACCTTTAAAATTTTCTCAAAATTATAACAAATACAAAATTATGTATTCACGCTACCTATTTGTGGGTGCTTCGAGCCGATATCGTGTGGACAGAGGGGGGGGACGATTTCCATCAATAACTTCCTACTGGAGGGGATGGTACGGAGGAACCTCCGCGACAGACCCAAAGACCATAAGAGCGGGGGTTCCTGGAGTACCATACCCCTCGTGGGGGGGATTAGTCCCCCCCCGTTGTCCACCTCACGGGTAGTGTTCTATTATTCTTTTTTTTCTCTCGTTATAGTAGATCTCTCGACTCCTTAGCATCTTTTGCTGTTTATCCCTGGCTAGGGGGTGAGTGGGGGAGGGGGGATTTTATAAGCCCAGGCTTTATATTTTTAGAAATGTTGTTGAATAATAAAACTTTTTGTTGAGGCAAGTGAAAAGAAATTATTATTTAGCTAATAAAATATTTAGAATAGAATTTATCCTTAGAATTTCGGCTGATTCCAATATATAATTGTTCATTCCCAGATATATCCGGTTCTCTAGCTACATACGGTGAGCATTAAAAAAATCTGACCATCCTCTTCTCTCCTCTCTCTCTCTATATTTAATTATATATATATACTATATATATATATTATATATTTAATATATATATATATCTATATATAATATATATATATTTTTTTTAGGGATATAAAGTATTGTTATAATTTCTTTTTTATAATTAGTTTTTATTATGTATTGTGATGAACAGAATTAATGTGTTATTATAATAGTGTTTATGTGAATTATAATAGTGTTATTATATAATTAAGATATATAGAGGAATTGTGTGATTAATATAATGATATTTTGAAGTAATCTAAAAATGATATGAAATTAAGTCTGTGTTTATGAGGTTTAGAGTGTGCGAAATTCTTGTATATGTGAGAGTGAGTATGATAATAATTATTTAGCAACCTTTCCAACTATAGATGAGTGTTTTAGCGCACCTTCAATTTGATGTACTTGAAGTTTCCTATAGTTATATGTTAGTATTTTAGTGAGTATACTATGATATTTCGGGTCTGAATGTAAATGGTTTGTTTTTTTGAGGCTACCTATTTATGATGGTGTGGTTGAATGTGGTTGCGTTTTGGGGGTAATGTTGGATGTATCTAGAGAGTATCATTGTGATTTTTGGGTGTTGGTTTTTATTGTAATTGTGGGTTGCTTTTTTTTTTTTATTATTTTTGTATATTATTATTGGGTTGTGGGTTTGTATCGTGGATTTGTCTAGTATTTTAATTATGAAGTAGTCGGATGTCGGTTTTATGTAGTAGGTTATATAGTGTACTTAGATATATTGATATATATTGATTTGTTTGTTTATTTGGGTTGTTGTGAGGAGAGTTTGGTTTGGTGGGGTGGTGAGTAATATGGTAGCTGGGTTGTGAGTTATGGTTGTTTTTTAATGTGTGTGAGTTTTGGGTATTTTTTTTATTAGGTTGTTTTGATATTATGATATTTGGTATAAGTTTTTTGATTTATTAGTTAGTTAATATAGATATGAGATGTATATTGTAAATATTAGCTTTATTATATCTTGCTAATTAGATGTTGAGTGATATTAGAAGTTTTATTTAATATTATGGTTGGTGAATACAGCTTTATTTTCTTATATTGGTGTATAATTTTTTGCTAGGCATTATGCTTTATATACTTTTCTAATTTTCTTTTTATAGGCTAAGTATTGTTTATGTTTTTTGTAAAGGTTGTCAGCTTATTGAATTAGATTACTATATTGGCTTGATTGCTTTCGTGTTTTGTGTGAGTTCTTGTTAGATTGACTAATAAGTTTTATTATAAGCTTTGTGTTTGGGCGTTTGTTTATGTTGTTTTTGTTTACTTTATTTTTTAGGTATAAGTTAATATAAAATATTATATATTGATAATGTAAAAAATTATGATGCATTTTCTCGCGTATAACTGCATCTTTTTTCTTCTAAAGTTTGTTTGCCAGAGTCTCTTTTTTCTTCTCATGTTCAAAATAACCGTTCGCCAGTGCTGTTTGCATGATGTTGTTCTCGTAATGTTTCTCTGCTATATTGAATGTGAGGTACTTATATATGATTTTGAATATGTTATTTAGCATAATTAATTAAATGCACGAGAGAAGGAGGTTGCTTCCTAGGTATTGAAAGCAAATTTTGGTAGTGTTTTAAAAAATTGAAGCTCTCGCATTCATTTGTACAGAGAGCAGTGGTAGAGATGAGTGTATATTGGATAGTTGATTTGGGTTTCGTTTGGCGTAAATGATCATTGTTAATTATATACTAATGTTAATTGGTTGGACATTGTGTTCGTTATTTCATGATGCCTGCTTCTAAAGATAAAAGCGAAGAGAGTAGAATTGGCTCAAAAGGAGGGTTCAACTGAGGGGTCATAGTGGTTTCGATGCGCTCTGTGTATGTTTTCAGATCTTTTCGGTGAATTTCAATATTGTGTAATAACTAGCTCTATTTGATTTCTGTTCGACAAACGGTGAGATTGGGTACGAGAATATGGACTAGTAAATATTCTGGTGTGATTGTGTATGTTTTTAGAGATATTTATTAGTCTCAAACTCTAATACTTGGATTTAATATCTGATAATCTGCGTAAAGAGTTCCTTATTTTAACTTTCTCTTATGTTGAACAAAGTTCTTCAATAGTGTTTCCATTTACTGTTGTATATTTGTGCATTCAGAATACCGTCTACGGTATGTATTTGATATGTAATTGTGAGCACAACATTTTGATAGTTTTTTTTTGACTCTTATATGTATTTTATACTGTATGTCGCGTTTTACAATCTATGGCTGATTTCTATTTCTACTTCAAGCTATTTTGGTATTGCGTTCATAATATTAACACACCACCATCAATAAATTGATGTTTTTCTATCGATCAAATCTACCTCACTGTCTAAACGCCTTGTCATACCTATTTTCGTTTAGTTATATAAAAAGGTTGAGACAGGCGTATCTGAAACATCACTTTCTTATCAATACTATATACTGCTTGCTAGGATACTCCGTTCTCCTATTTTTTTATTTCCGAGTTCAAACTCAGTTATTATGAACTTCATTCTAAATCGAGATCATTTTTATTTAAAAATGCAGTATTTATAACTTGTTATATCTTATATTGGTAACGTAGAACGGCTTCTCAGTAGTAATCCTCTAACCTTCTCCTTATCCTTAGGACACAGTCTTAGTCTAAGTTGAATGTTTCACCTTAAATGGCAGGTCTTTCCTATGCTTACAGTATACTTTTTTTTTTTTATTGGTGTTCATTGGATATGGTAAAATACTACATTTTCCATCCGACAAGTATAGTTTTATTTTTTACTGTGTAGGAATTTATTTGTTTAAAAAAATGGCCTTCTGGACTTTTAGGTCACCCCTCTCTATATATATAATTTAGTGGTTATATCATCTTACCTACTTCCTTTCCTCCATTTTTAGATAGTTTCAGAAAAAGGCCTGGTTTTGTCATAGATTATTTCGCTTGCGAGTGGGATGTTGTGAAGGCTAGTCCCTCTAGGTCTTGGTTTTCTTTTTGTACAAAAAAGGACAATCAATATCCTTTGTGGAAACACAAGTCTTTCATCATATCTCCCTGGTAGATAACTTCTTTCTCTTTGAAAGATTTGAATTTATACGTATCTGAAAATTGCCCACGTTTTATTAATATATTTGTTTCCACTACAAATTATTAACATTACGCGCATTTTCACGATTCAAAATCCGAACCTTTATTTCTCCTAATTAATTCTGTTATTTTTAATCAAGTTTTTGTATAATAATATATCGCAGATGAATAGTTTTTTGACTTTTCTTTTACTCTAACTTTTCTATCTTTTCGGAGTATAAAAATAATTCATATATTTACAATCACTTAATTATAACAACATCATGCTACTACTTTTTTTGTGTACTTCCAAAAAAAGTAAAATCAGCACACAAATAAAAGAAATAGACAATACGGTTGTAACGAGAATATCGATTTAAATCGACATCGATATTGGTATTGATATTCGGAAAAAATAAATCGTATCACCTAATCGATAGTTACTAAAATTTGAAAGGTAAAAAATTTAAAAAAACTTGGGAAAAGAAAATCAAATAA
>JABUQX010028136.1:37500-58735 GCA_015478945.1 Trachelipus rathkii
CAGCTCACCATTATCTCTTCTTTAGGCAAAAGTCAAATTTTTGATCCTAATAAGTTAGTTTTAATATCCCGTTGTAAGGACTTACTCATTCTTCCTATTCGCCGATAAATCGAAGAGGAAGAACCTTTATCTTTAGTTATAATCCTCGCCCTCTCTATAACTGAGCGCTAGACTCTTTAAAATAAATCCTTCAATCCTCCCATTCAGTGGCAGGCTCCATGCAAGCGGCCTACGCAACGCCTTAGAGCCCGAGCCTATAATGCATCGCGCTCATGCAGAGGCTTACAATATTTAACGCCCCATATCGAATAGCTGCGCAAAATATATATATTAATTATATATATAATATATATTATATATATATATATATATTATAATATACTATATATTATATATATAGATATATATATATGATAATTATATTATATATTATTATATATATATATATATATTATTATACTTATTAGTATGTTTATTACATCGATCCTTTTGTAAAATTTTATATCACTCATTATTTAATTTTTTAAAGACCAATTTAGGTCATATTATTTGGGGTAAATTACCCTTTGCTTCTAGTGGCACTGAATCTCAGGTCACCATTGTTTCTTCTTTTAGGGCAGAAGTCCAATTATTTGATCCTATAGTTAGTTTTAGTAATCCTGTTCGTAAGGACATTAACCATTCTTCCTTTCTCCCTATAATTGAGGAGGAAGAACCTTTAAATTTAGTGGTAAATCCTCTCCTCTGTAACTGAGGCCGAGGACTCTTTAGTTATAAATCCTTCACCTCCCTTCGAAGATGCCGAAGGAGGGGAAGTTGTAAATAATGTGCATCCTTCTACTTTTTCCCATGAGGAATAATTAGATTTAGTTAATAGATTTAAGGTTTTATCCGCCTCAGATGAGGCTTATGAAATATCCCCCTCTCTGAAAAAATTGAAAATATAAATATTACCTCGGCTGAGGCTGGTGAAAACTCTCACCTTTCTGAAAATTCTAAAATTATTGATATTGCCTCCACTGAGGTCTGTGAGAACTCTCTCATTTTTGAAAAATTTAGAAATATTGATATTGTCTCCTCTGAGACTTGTGAGGACTCGCACACTTTTAAGAATACTGATAAAAACATATTATCAGCTTCGGCTGAAGCCTCTAGTACTGATTCTACTTCAATAAAAAATATAGAAAATATAAATATTTCCTCGGCTGAGGACCCTAATACCCTTCCTCCTGTAATTACAGAGGAGGAATATAATTAAAACTCCATAGATGATCTTGATCGCCTATGGTCTCTTTCTCACATTGGAATACTGCCTGATGAGCAGTTTACTTTAGCTGAAAAAAATACCCTTGAATCTTTCAAGGAAAATTTGCGCTTTGAAAAAAGGAAATATGTAGTGTCATTGCCATGGCGTGCAAATCATCCCACATTACCTGATGTTTATTCTTTGTCAAAACGTCGACTCTATAGTGTACTAAAACGGCTCAGGACCGAACCCGAATTATTAAAATCCTACAACGATATAATAAAGGAACAGCTGTCCCTTGACTTCATCGAGGAATTAAAACCTTCCACCCCTTAATCCTGAAGCTAAGTTACACTACCTACCCCATCATGGGGTGCTCAAAAATTCTTCTACGACTAAACACGGTTTAGTCTATGACTGCTCATCTAACAATCCCAGTTTGAATTTCTGTTTACACAGTGGTCCGTCCTTAATAAGAGATCTGGGAAAGTTATTATTAAAATTTTGAATTGAAAAGTATGCAACTTCGTCAGATATAGAAAAAGCCTTTTTAGGCATTCGTTAGCAGAAGAGGATCGAGATTCAACTCGTTTCCTATGAGTCAGAGATCCTTCAGATCCTCAATCACCTATAGTAACCTATAGGTTTAAATTAGTACTATTTGGAGCAACTTTAGTCCATTTTTATTGGCAGCAATGCCTTTACCACCATGTTAATAAATCCCAAACGGCATACAAAGATGACATTTTAGAACAAATTTATGTTGACAACCTCTCAGTACATTTGAGACGTAGGAGGAAACTACCAAACTATTTTCTTGAAACAAGGTCTTTATTTGAAAAGGCTGGTTTAAATTTTAAAGAATGGGCTTCGAACTCATCTCTCGCTACTTCTATGTTCCAAAAAAAGAATAAGGCATAGAAGAATCTTGTTTAAAAATTTTGGGAATGGTTGGGATACATCTTCAGATACCATGTCCTACCCCACTCGTAGTTTCGACCCAGAAGCTAATACTAAACGTAAAATATTGCACAATGTTGCACCTGCATTTTACCCTTTTGGTTTTTTGTCCCCTGTAACCATAAGAGGTAAAATGCTTTTACAAAAAATTTGGAAATTAAAACTTGACTGGGACCATAAGATTCCCAATGATCTTCAGAAAGAATTAAGATCACTTGCGGTTCAATTTAAACAATGGGGAAACTTAAAGTTGCCCAGGCAACTTATATATTCTATTAGCGTAGAACTTAACGCTTTTTCCGATGCACCTGGCTCTGCATACGGTACAGTGCTGTATGTAGCCTCTTGTGTAGACTCTACACCCATTTCTCATATTTTATTATCTAAAGTAAAAGTATCACCCATAAAAGAGCTCTCCATCCCCGCTTAGAACTCATGTGAGCCCTACTTTCATCACGTATGTTAAAATTTATAATTGAAACATTTGATAATATATTAAATTTTGAAAAGATAAAGGCTTGGTGTTACAGTTAAGTCACCTTGCAGTGGATCTTTTCCCCAAAACGACTCCCCACCTTTAACCAGAATAGGGTGGACGAGATTCGTTAAAACGTTCCCTCTGTAGAGTGGAAATATGTCCCTACACAGGACAACCCTTCTGACCTTGCTTCCCGCGGGTCAGATTGTAAATATTTAGCTTCGGATTTATGGACATCAGGTCCAACTAGGCTCTTAAATCCCTCAGACTCACCTGTCTGGAGGGAACACCCTTCCTCTTCACAAAATGAAGAAGAAGATTTAATAGTTTCAGATGTGACAGTTACTCCACCTGTTGAGAGTATACTGAACAGTGAGAATTACTCATCTTATAATAAAATCATAAAAAATAACTGCATTAGTATTCAGGTTTATAAATAATTTGAAAAACTCTTTAAATAAATCCCGCTTAAACAAATCAATTGTGAAACTTGAATTTTCTCATCAATTCTTCATGGATGAGAAGCAAATTTCTGAGTCATATTGGATCAAAAATATGCAAAGTTTGCATTTTCAGTCTGAAATAGACTGTTTACAAAATAATAAATCCCTTACACACTTACGTAAACAACTTGGTATTATATTAGTAAATGGTATTCTCAGGTGTGACAGAAGGTTAGGTAATTCTTTCCTACCTTACGACACCAAATTTCCACTATTACTCCCAACAAATCATCATATTGTAAAACTCCTCATATAGAACACCCATATGTCTTATCATCATTTAGGAACCTCAGAGCTTTTTTTAATAATACGTAGAAAGTATTATTTTTTCCATATGAGAATTAATATTAAAAAAGTCACAAGGCCATGCATCCTGTGCAAACGTTTGCAATCTTTTCACTTTAGATCTGCACCTCTGTCTGCATTGCCCAAGGTCAGGGTTATAAACACAAAACTATTTACTATATTTTGAGTTGACCTGACAGGTCATTTTATAATTAAAACTTCAAAAATAGCAACAACCAAATGTTATATAGTATTATTTACCTGTTCAACGACTCGAGCAGTCCATCTCGAGCTCGTTTTATACAATACCACAGTCTTTACTTAGATCATTCCACCGCTTCATGGGTAGACATGGTGTTCCCTCCATTGTATATTCGAATGGTAGCCCTAATACATTTAATCATTTAATTTTAAATTGACAACATAAACTCTTCAAATAAACAATTTTTTAACCCAATGTCAATATGCATCTCCTTCGTACAGTCACTACGTAGGATTTTTTGAACGTATTATTGGAATAGCAAAACTCCATTTAAAACGTATTTTAAATAATGCCCTAATCACTTATGATGAATTTTACACAATTTCAATAGAAGCAGAGGCGGTTTTAAATTGCCGTTCTCTTACCTTTGTATGGGATGACCTCCATAGTGAGGAACCACTTACCCCTTCTCATTTATTAACAGGGCATAAACTTAGCTCATTGCCAGTTCCAGAGGAACTTATTGAAATGGATCCTACGTACTTAGTTCCTTTTAAAATTGATAAACGTTATAAATATATCCTCTCCCTTGTAAATAAATTTAAAACTAAATGGGAAAAGGATTATTTATTAAATTTAAGGCAATCTTACAACAAGTCTGATCACCCAAATGTAACTGTCGGAGACGTCGTCCTGGTGGAAGACGATGGTCCCCGTTTAAAATGGAAATTGGGAATTGTGAAAACCCTACACACTTCCCCTGATGGCTATGTACGATCGGTTTCTTTGAATACGAGGACGGGTGAGATTATTCGTGCCGTCATTCATCTTTACTTTTTGGAAATTCATAGTAATATTTATGATTCTTCCTCAGAAGAAGAGTCACCCGCGACATTAAGTTCTCCCCCTAAGATCCGTCGTCAGGCTAACATCATGGCTTCCCGTTGAATTAAAGCTATATCAGATTTGAATTAAGCTCCGACGACAACCTTACTGTCCATTTAGACAACATTAAAAAACTTATCATATAATTTCTTTTACTATTAAACATTGAACAAAATCTGTTAAAATTTCTTACATATACTTTATAATAGACCATCAAATAAATAATGTGCAAAGGTTTGTAATCCTATCCTAAGGAAAGATATAGATATTTTGGAGGCAGTACAGTACGAAGAAATAGGGATGATTTTTGAGTTTAACAACGACAGTTATATATGAAGGCTAAAAGAATTAGCGGATGTTTTTTAGGGGAAAGAGTTTCCGTAGGAGTAGTCCATTACGCATAAACTCCTACAAGTTCCTTTGACTTTAATGCTGTTGGTGGTGGTTAGGGTTGAACAACCCATTTTTTATTATTTTTATTAACCAACTGGTTTTTCAACGGAAAATTTTATGTTTATCAACTTGTCATTACTTTCTGTTTGGGGTGTTTTTCGAAACTAGAGTATGCAAGATTTGAGAGTTATTACATAGGTGCTGATGTTGATACTAGGATCCATATTGGTGACATTCCAAGATTTGGAGCAAATGTTGGTATTAGGATCTATTTGGTATCATTCCAAGATTTGGAGCTGATGTTGGTACTAGGATCCATATTAGTGACATTCCAAGATTTGAATTTAATGTCGTAATTTATTTCATAATTACTCCATCTGTCACTTTGTGACCAGTATTTCCTAATGGGTGCAGATGACTTCATTTGCGAGTAGTGTCTACCCTGGACTTGTATTTGGGGCCATATCGCGAGTACAATGTTCATCAATTTTAATAATTTATCTGTAAAATAAATTAAAAAAAAAATCTCGTATATTAAAAATAGTAATATTGTTAAATAAGTACTTATGTACAGGTTTCAAATATATTTCCATTACCTATACTCAAAATGTTTAAATGAATGTACTGTATTCAATTCGATCCGCCACCAACCAATCAGCGATCTTCCGTTTTGGAGAGCGCTGTGCTAGAATGACGTCATAATACTTTGACAATATTTAGAAAGAACATCTCTATTATTATAACTCGTTTGCATATATATTTGTCAATTGAAACTTATAACAACTATTGTTGGAATCCATGTATAATTCATATTTGCTATATTTAAATCTCTCCGTTTCCATTTTTTGTATCTTGGCTCCTCAGAGCTGGATTACATGCGTGCTATCCAATTCCTACTAACAATATCGAGAAAGGATTTTTGCCCTTAGAGTTCGTGATTTTTGGACGAGTCTATTCAACGACAATTGCTTCACTCAAATTTATTATTAAACTTGACTATAAAATTACTTAGAGAGTACACCAAGTTGTACCACTACATAAAATTTCGTTAAAAAATATATATTTTAAACAGGAAATTATTCAACTTAGAAAAGGGCAATTCGATTCTGATCCAAAAATCTGTACGCGCGTGCAAGTGCTTTAGCGTCCGTCCTAGTGGGAAGGAGCTAGCCCTTTTATTGGATGATACAACACATAATTAAACGGATATATGCACGATTTTTGTGTTCTTCCACTTTAACTTAAGTGTTTTGGGACCCCAAAACACTATTAGAAAGGTTGAGAGTTTCGAACTTTGAAATCTTTGTTAAACTACATACGCTAGAGAAAGACGGGAATTAAGGCACTGGATCCTTCCCTCTTTCATCTTTGGCCGAAATTCCCCTCATATTTTCGTTTTTTATCTCGATCGTATGAGAATGTATTGGGGTGTACAAAGTTCATGAGCAATGAAGGAGCTAACAAAAACACTTTTCAAGGGCGCCTTGTAGGGAGGAGTATAATAATGTATCCTCACCCCCAAAATGAGATTAAAGTAAATAATCTTTTTAAACAGTGACTTATGTATCCATTATTTCATTAATAATATAAGTCAACAGTTCTTAATTTGTGGTCTTGGACTCCCCCACCAGTATTGATTAGTATACCTACATTTTCCCCCCCAATAACTACCTACATATTTTATAAATAAACCAATAATATATAATAATAATAAAAACAATAAATAATATAATAATAATAATATAATATAATAATATAACAATATAATATATATTATATATATAATAATATATATTAAAATACATTTTTTTGCTCGAAATTGAACTTGACTGAAAAATTATACATTTTCACGGCAAATCTCAGTATGCTTGCTTTCTCTCACATACAAAAGTATTATATATTATGAAAAAGAAATATATCCTCTTCCTCCTCCATTGTTTTAGAGATGATGCTTTCATGACATTATTGGGGGCGAATCTTTTATGAAGTCCTTTGCGAAGCCCAACGTGTACTTCTAAATATCTATATATACATTAAGACATAAACGAGTGAGCCCCAAGGAATAGATTCACCAATTTGAAAAACCCGCAAACTTTGTAGTTATTGAAAATATAAACTCTGCCTACAAAAAATTATTTTTATTCAGTTTATGAAATGACTATATTTTTGATATTGAAGAGTGTAAAAGATACATACCCTTCATTTTTTTACTCTAATTTTTGCAGTGTAGAGTTTTTACCCAGTATTTGACGTTCTCTCACTCGAAAAGGTAACAAACCTAGATAAGGTCATAGTATTCCGCGCGACAAAGAGACTTAGAGATTTGTATATTCAAGAAACCCCCCATGATCAAGTAAAAATATATGCGTCTGCGTTGTTCTCTTTAACTATAATACGCAAGACTGATATTTTTTATTATACCTAAACTCCAAAAATGTAAAGACGCTCTCTCACTAAATTTAGTCTCACTATGAGAGAGCAAAGTACATGCAAGTTGTCCAAGCGTGGAAAGAATCTCGCCCCACTAAGAATACCGATTAACGAGATTAATATATAAAATAATTTGGAGCAAACTACTCATTAGTTTCAACTAATGTAAAAAATTATTTTAATTTTGCCTTTGGTCTTCCGGGGGAAAGGGTTTTGTGTTCATACATAATTTTCTCCTCTATATTAACTACCTGTTTAATGGCCGGCTCCAAATTAGCTTTCGGAATAATTTTAAATTAAAACCAAATACCAAGATTAACCAATTGTATACTATTGCTTAAGCTAATGCTTAGTGTAAAAAGTCATTATTGCTAAAGAAACAAACAAAATTATGAATAAGTTAAATAAGGTAGAAGAACAGTCGATACGAAACATCACTTCTTTATCATTAATTATACTGTCCTTGCTAGAAAACCCGTATCCCATATATTTTATTCCGAGTCAAACCGTTATACAGAACTTCATCTAGACCGAAATCATGTTTAACAAAAACGCAGTCAATTAAAACGTAAAGACAAAATATAATTGGACTAGACCGCTGCTTTCAGTTAGGCCTCTGAAACTTTCTTTCTCCTCTTGGCGGTTTAGACACACTCTTATCGTCCCACTATGTCACCTTGAGACAGACAGGCTTCTCTAAGTTATACAACTTTTTTTCTCTCATCTAACCCACAAAGAACCCCATGGGTACTGAATGCGTGAAAAACTTAATTTTCAGCCGACAGATGTTTATTTTTTCTTGTGTAGAGAAATTTGTGTAAGAAGAGAGCTACATCCTTCTGGAGCTTTAATAACGGAAATTTCCGCACATCATTAATATTGTTATCGAACCTCCACCCTTCTTCCATTTTTTCACATAATTTTAGAAAAAAGCTCTGAGTTTTTGTCAGTAGATTAGTTTTTAATTGGCTTTACCATGAGAACCCCAGAGTGGTTGCGTTGAACATGGCTTCCTTTGGTTCTCCTAGATGTTGGTTCGCTTTTGGACAAAGAAGGAATCAATACCCTTCTGGGAAACACAAGTCTTTCATCAATATTTCTTCGTCCTAACTCTTTTGGCCATCTTAAAAAGGAGTTGAATGAGATCTAAAATATGCCCTCTCCACCGTTGTATTAGTAAAATAGTCTTGGTTTCCACTATTCAGAAAAATTATTAAACAAATTAACGTCGAGCTGTTATCGCACGATTACAAGAGAAAATCCGAACATGATACATTTCTAAAAAAATTACGGTCGACATACTGTAAACCAGATATCATGAATAATAGTAGGTATAAAGCGGCTGGAAATAGTTTTTTGATCCTCTTCAGACTCTTCTAACTTCATATCTTTTTCAGGATAATATAAAGGGGTGTTAACGGGAGCCGGGCCCTTTTAAAAAAAAAAGTAACGAGAATTTGACATTTATATAAAAAAATTGTTTTACGGGATATATTTCTCGAAGCATATTAATAAAATAATAATTCTCTTTGATGTACTTCCAAAAAAAAAGATTTATAATATGTATTATTAAAGCCAAAAAAAAATCTCCATATTTTAAACCATCACAGGAAGTAATTGAAGCTAAGTTACTTATCATTAAAAAACTGATTATCGGAAAAAAAATATAATCTTGATAACCTAATCGATAGTTTATTTAAAATATTAAAGAAATGCGTAATAAATTTAAAAAAAGAGCTGGAGAGAGGAAAAAGAACAAAATACAAATAAAATAACAATTTGATAAAGGGGAAAAAATATTCGTGAAAAAGATTGATATTAGTAATAATAATAGAAATTTTATATTATAAGAAATTATTATTATGAAAATAAAAAAAAAGAGTTTGTTAATACTATATGTAAATTATAAGATTTTAATTCGCCTGAAAGAGGTGGTATATTAAAGCAAAATATATAAAATTGAGAAAACCCACGAATCGAACAACACGCATAGTTTAAGTAATAAATAGCAGTTAAGTGAGAGGTCAGAGAATTCGATAGGGAAGTAATGAGATTGTATAGCATTTTCATTTTAAAGAGAATATGAAGAGCTTCAATAAATCTCTCTTACTCCTTGCCTACATACTGTTGATTGGGATGGACGCAAGTTTGTATATTGTTCCATTTACTGAATATAATCCCTATAAAATAGTCACGAGTTTATACAAAAATTAGATTCCAATTTTCAAATCTTCGAGTTTGCTAAAACATTCAATTTAGTAAACTTTCCTACTAATAAATTTTTAATCTAATCGATACCATAAGAACTAATGAAAATTGAACATCAATAAAACTACTACCTAAATCAAATTAATATTATAAGGTACTATAATAATAATATATATATAAATATTCTGAGATATATTAGTATATTTAAATATATAATATAAATAATTAAATATTATAACTACTCACTTTGGCAGGGCAAAAAAAAAATATATAATATATATATATATATATAAAATTATATTTTACTTTTATTTATACTTTATTATTTATGTTATGGTAGTAGGATGATGGCCAAGTAGTTTTTATTAGTTCCAGCATCCTTGAAAAGGCACAATGCATGGAAACTAAAAACAATTAATAATAAAAAAAACCAGAATGATTAGAAGAAAAATTAAATTAACATTTTTATTAATCAGGAGACATATAGTATCGATTGAATTTAAAAAATAACGCTTTGAAAATTTAAAAAATTGTTAAAACAATGCTCTAGGAAACTCTGAACAATATGAATTTATTTTATACGCTTACTCTATTATATGACGAGTACGACACGTAAGTGTCTGCGACGCAGCTACCGAAATAATATAACGAAAATGGGTAGATGGTAGTGATATATATAAGTATGAGTAGTTAATGGGGAAAGAGAGATAAATAATATACACCTATGTAGTAGTGAATAATTTAATAAATAGACAAAATAAACTGCTATTTACGTAAGTAATAAGTACTATAGTAACTAATAATGTATAACTGGGAATAACGTAAATAATGCACTATGTATATAGCTGAATAAGTAATATTAATGGATATAATAAAGTATCACAATTAGTGCGAAGGATCTATACTAGCTATTTTAACATAAAACACTAACTGAGGGATAGACGGCTGTATATTATATAGGTTTATTAATAATGTCCTCTGACCTATACAATATACTATAACTTATATTCATATAATACTATACATATATTTATAGTAGTGAGTATAAAAAAGATATATAGATATATATAGTAGAATAGTTTATCTAAAAAAAAACTATATCTACATTAAACTGAATACATTTTAATGAAATATTCCGCTATATTATTATTAAATATATAATATATAAATAGTTATTTAATAATTACTTAATATAATTAGACATGTATTATATATTATTATTACTACGGAAGATAATAATACTTATATAAATAGATTACTTATATATGATCTATAACTATATAGTAAACTTCGTGGTAGGGTCCTACATTATAGGGCGTTAAAAAAATAGGTATGGTACATGGGGGTGAACAGTATTATAATTAATCTTTATGTGCCCTGTTAGAGTGTAACTGCAAATCTCGCCAGGGGGGGGACATATTATTTTGTTGCGAAGGAGCTTTACTATACTACTACAATGCTGTACAAAGGTAATCTTATCCAACTTATCAATGATATGGTAATATGTGTTTGGACGATAACGATAAAAACTTATTGTATTACTCTGATCAAAATGGTCGACAAGGGATATCTTAAACATGTCCCCTACACACATAAAAGTGTTTTAATTTCAAATTTAAATCAAATAAATTAGTTTTAGTAAAAGTCTACGAAAACAAGCATGTTAGGTAGTGTTCATTATACAGACAAGCCTCAATACTTACTAGCTATTAAAAGAGAGTCGTTACCTTTACGCCCTAGGCCGCCCCCCCTATTGCATGCGCCCTAAACCCCATCCTCGACACCCTCTTCTCCAAAGAATTTCTATTTCGCCCATAACACTTTTAATTTATAGCTATCATGACGAATACATGTTAGTAACAAAAAAATATATAATATACTTTCCCCCAAAACTTTGCGTGTAAGTTAAGTAAGGGACCAATTATTTTAGACAGGAACTATATTAATATCAAATTCACTCTTACATGTAATATGGGAATTTATGAAATTGAAAGTACCATAGCATAATGAGAAGTTAGTTATGTGCGGGCGTCAATTTCTATTTGAATTTCACTATCTCCAGAAACTACTGACTTTAATTCCAGAATACTTAAAAGATAAGAAGATTCGGATATGCGCGAGATTACAAGGTTTTGTAAAGTCCATGTCGTATTGCCAGCCAGGGTCTATTCATTTACTCTTAATAAAAATTTTTCCTTCATTACTCGCAATCAATCTATACCAAAACAGTGCTCATAAATAATCTATTTCATTGTAGTAAGCAGTGAAGTAAGAGTCAGAGTTGGAATAGGTGGCTAGGTGCATACTACAAGCACCCGAAATTTTCTAAGAAATTTTATGCAAAAATTACTTCAAACTGAACCATGAAAAATCGAATACTCTATAAATCATCTTCATCACACACAGCCAACAATCAATACGGCTGGGTGACGCTTATTTGATATACCAGATTCAAAATGTACTCACTATACACTTAAGTTAATGCTAATAGTGTGTCATTGAAGCAACAAACTCTGATAATATGAATTACCTATTTTGATCTCAAAGAAACACTTAACATTAAAAACCTTTCTAGGATCTCAAAACGTTCGTTTGATATATCTTAAACATTCAACGATTTCGAACGAAATTCTTACATTAATGCAGGCACCCTCAGGAAAAGTTCAATTGTCCTGTCGAAAATAGATCCTCACTGTGTATAATTGATCAGTTACGCCATTTTTCTGATGTTGGATTACCAACAATCACTGGCTAGACCCTTTCCCCCAAAATAGTGCGTCAGAATAAAAGAATGAAAAACCCACTGGTCAATGCCCGCTAGCTAACGCAAATCACCTTATCAGCAAACAGAAGTAGACTTTAAAAAGAGGAACGATCTAATATCATCCAAGTGAAATACCAGATAGATGTTCAAGAAGATTTTCACAGAACCAGAATGTGACGTTATGGAATAGTATGAGCAGCAACGGAGGCCCCAACGAAGGAAAAGATCATTAGTTTCCAATAACTCCACATACAAAAATTCATTCGCAACGCAAAGAAAATTCCTTGTGTTATCAACTGGCGAGAACAGCGTCAAATTGAGGTCAAGGAAGCAGACGAGCCAGACTCCCCTCGAACACCAATTAAGGAAAAGAAATGATCAAGATAGCAAACAAATGCTAAGTCAGGATTGAAAGACTCAATGGCGAGAATTTAGAATATTATGAGCACATATTTTTTTAGTATCCTATACCTCTCACCAGACTCAAACCTATATGTCAATAGATAAGGTATGAAAACGCGTAGGCGACGGCATCTCCCCCCCCAACCCCACTAAAATCCTTCTGAGAACTCTGCCCAAAGATCGCATTTCCTCATCTTTGAGGAAAGCTCATCAATTCATTTCTGACAATCTCTCAAATTCCTCATTTCTCATCTCTGACTAGTCACTGATTGCGGAAAGGAAAGATGCATGTGAGTTCGTATGTCTTTCTTTACAAAAGAGATAACATCATAGATTCTAAGAAAAGCAAATTCTCAACTTAAGTCCATCGTGAATCAACGGGATACGAAATTTATTTGTTCCACGGAGTCAAAATAGGACATCGACGAGACAGCGTATTGACTCAACAGACCAAAACTCTATCATAACAGTCACCTTGCTATCATACATGCAATCGCGCACTCTCTGCCAGACCATATCCCACCAATCATACCAAAGCCTGACAACAATAAACACAATAAACAAGAAATACTAAACACCTCTTCAAAACAAACCGACATCCAGCTATACCAAATCATACTAGCACCCGACACATGAATAGATCCCCACAATTGCACCACAAAGCGCTATAACTTAGTCAAAATAGATATACGTATTTAAGTATAGGAACAAATAAAAATTTTACTTTAATATAAAAAAGAGCATGACACAATCTTGATTTAAATGACAGACAGTCGTGTATTAATTAAGTAGGACAAACAGACGACAATTTAGACTATCGTGCTACATAACACATTAACGTCAAGGTGCTGATGGCTATCTTGTCAGTTGCACATCAACGGACACACTATGACACCATCAACAAAAAAAGATACTGTAATATAGTGAAAGAAGTTTACGATGTGAAACTGCATGTATGAAGCTTACATTTGAACAAATTTAATAGAAAATGTTGTCAATTTTATAATTATTCAGAGTAATTTGTAAAAATACTATTATAAATTTAAATAGATATATTTAATTATCAAATGAATAGTTGCAAACATATTTCTATTTTTTCATATAAATATAACATGACATAAACAATTTCATTAGCATTTGTATAACTGTTAAACTTTCTTTTTATTTTTATCTTCAATATTTTATTGTTATCCATAATTCATATTTATAATAGTTGTCTGACTATATCATTTCCACGTAGATTCCTATCTTATAAGGACCTATTGAAGAATGCATTTATATTGTGAAATATTAATCTATCGCGGATGAAGAATGAAGGTAAAAAAAGATAGAAAGAACAAGCCCTAGTATATATATAAATATAATTACACTAAATAATAACTGGGGAATAGATTACTATCTATATTATTTATATTAAATTGAACAATAATAATATTATTAATATAATACCTAGGCAATATAATATATATATATATTAGATAATTTATTATTTTATTAGAAATAGGTTATAAATTATCTGATGAAAACTGAGATTAGATTTTATGGTATCGTGTCTTAAGTGTTATGGTGTGTGTTTTGTGTGCATGAGTGTATGATGAAACGCGGCGAATTGGGCGTGTGATGTTGTTGTTATTGTGGTGTGTGTTGGCCTTGGAGCATGGTATTCTAATGACATACCCACTATACACGAACAATCCATTATTATAAAAGCTCTTGACAATTACACAGTGAATGGAATCAGCGCCATCTGAAGGGGTTGCGGTTGTGGGCCAACTATAAACCCCAAATAATTGCGCACAGCTACACAGTCGAGATAAGTGAAAAAAGCACTTGAACAAAGCAAGAAAAAGAACAATTTTATTCAGAATGAAAAACAAATGAAATTGAGCCAAAAAACACTGAGCAGTCTGCTTTGAAGGTCGAAGTCTAGCATCTGAAACTAAACTAGTTACGTACTACACTAAACTAACTATAGTGCCCAGTTTAAACTAACCTAAGCCTAGAACAGCAATATAATTCAAATCATAACCATTTAGCACACTTGCACTTAGTACTTGCTAAAACCTACTAATAACAAGCAGCTTAACGAAAACTATCAATAAACAAAAAACCTCTGCCTATTAGAGTAGAGGCACGGAGAAAAGTGATTAATCAATCAAAAATTATAAGGTAGCGCTCTTGACCAAGATCAATATTTACAGGCCTACTCTTCGATCTGCCTAACAGCCACCCTCAAGGAACATTAGAGCAGAAGAAGATGAATAATATTTGCAATATGCGAAACAAGTGATATAGTATACAGATACGAAGAGGCAAAACATAACGCGGACATCTGAAGATGCTCAGGAAGAAATAAGAAAAAAGAAGAGCGTATCTCAGAACAGAATCCAGTAGTTTAACAACTTGGTCACTGACGAGGACGAGCTGGCAAATACGACGGAGGATTGATTGCTACCTAGTGGATGAGGATTGGTTCGTGTGAGTTAGGAAATAGTCAGATGATGACTGCAGATGCATGAAGAGAGATAGCGGAGAAGATAGTAGAGGGATGGGCATGCCAGAAGAAATAGAAAGAAAAGAATGGCGGGAGGATGGGAACGAGAAAATAAGGCAAGTATACAAAGAGAGGTCGCGAGAAGGAAGAGAAAAACCGGACGGTTCAGAAAAGAAGTCAGAAATTGGATAGTAGCGAAGAGATTGCCTCCAACATAAGCATAGCTTAGCAGTTGATTGAAACGACTTCTCGAAGAGACGATGGTGGAGGGTCTAGTGCTACAAAAACCTATATCACTTCCTAAGTTACAATCGAAAATGTCCGCTTCTAATTTAAGGTGAGAGCGAGAGCTGTCTGGGTGATTGGAGTTCTATGAGTTTCTCCCACAAACAACTGAGTACACAGCCTCGCTATATAGGATCTCGCCCCATATTGATGTAAGTGGAATCGCTAATACCTTTTGATCATCAATGATGGAGGGAGTACTTTGATCTCGCTTATACTTAGACAGCAGCCATTCAAGGCGAATTAAAAAGAAAGAGTAGAGCAGCAAGTGTATAGAGAAAAAGAATAGGAGAAGAAGATACTCATTACTAATCCAAAACGAAGAGAGGTAAAGCCAGCTAGAGGACAGGAAGTTCAACCCACATCCAAGAAATATCTGCGCTATAAGATAGCTCTCCTCCATATAAGAGATTGCAGACGTAACGCGTATGACCAAGGCATAGACGAAAGGAGAAGCTTACTAGTCCAACGCTTCGAGAGAATTGAAGCTCGCAGAGATATCGTCAATTCTTGACGTTGTACAATGTCTGGAAAGTAGCTCTCACAATTCCATTGTTCACGCCCCCAAATGAGATATCATGCGTACGAATTCTCGTCGTAGCAATCATAGAATACCATGCGAAATCTCAGCCCAAAGGAGATTCGAATTATCTGGTTGACCTTAGTTGAAAACTTCCAGGGGGGGCATGGGATGTTCGGTAACGGCGTAAGCAGCCGAAACGCTAAGACGCGCAGTGCCAGTGATAACGCATTGATATGGAATATCAGCTGCGATTAAACGAAGAAATAAGCGATAGCAGAACTGGTTTGAGTACTTCCAACGAGCCATACCGAGTTCAATACAATGTAGCATGGGAGTACGGTCATGGCTTCATTCGACGAGTAAACGAGAAACTTTTATAACAAACCTTACAACCAGAGGCACAGGACTATTATGTTACGCTTTTTGCCTGAGAATACTTGATTGATGCCAACTAGATCTTGAATCATGGTCGAAAAGACATATAAATGTTAGAGAGAGTGCAATGCATTTACGTCGGGCCAATTAAAACGAGCTGTAACCAGCTTTGGCGTGAAAAGCACAAAAGACTTTTTTAGCTGTGGATGAGAATAGTGAATGATCTGGTAGGAAATAGATAATTGTGTCTTTTCTAAAAAAAAGAAAGGGAAAAGTATACTGATTATAGAACATAAAAATCCATGTCGAATCATGTCAACACATGGATAATTTTCTTTTCTTTGAAGCTGTTATTTATTTTAGCAATTAAAGCTTAAAAGAAATGACAAAAAGAGTTCAATCCATGTAGGGACTTAGTTCTCAGAGCCGGTCTGCCTGACACGTTGCCATTTCCTCGTAGTTCATGCCTGGAAGTGTAGACTGCGGATGGAATAACCAGAGTAAGAGGCTGTGCAGAATCAACCAAGGAAGATCTCTGAAAACGATAACGAAAACTATTAGACCATGTATCGATATTGATCAAACATACTGCCTCTTGTAGAGCTGTCAGAATAGACCATAGAGAAAGTCAAAGAGAACAGTTTCTTTGAAGAGTAAGTAAGGTCAGTGTCCTCGAGTTCTCCTATAAGAACCATCTGCGTGGTTCCCTGGTTAAGGGAAGTGGCAACCCACAGAACTGCAATTTAAGTATATTGACTAGCGAAACCAAAAGTTAAGATAAAAATAATATCCATTCGGATCAACTGATCACCGACTGAAGGGACTCCGCGGGAGACCTCCTGTAGAGAAAGAACGAGACACAAAGAAGTGCGGTAGCTTACATGGCGGCCACTTGTCTGACACTCCACAATAAAGGTATAGCACCACCCCCACCCTGCCACCTCTCGAGGCAGACAATACATTCTTTCACTATCATGGTTCAAGTTTCGAAAGTCCAAGAGGATAGCATCCTTACAATAGAAGAAAAGGGCACGGTAAGGAAAAAAATAGGAGGAATTGGAGTCGCAGCAAGCGTAGAGCGATTGGGAATGTGACAGAATATGTGGGAGCCGTGAAATCAGAAACGCTGAGGCGCCATATGGCTGCCTCATATCTGTCCGCTTCTCGCCACGACCTGGACAAATCTGCAGTGGTCTGGGCTAGATCAGCTTCAGCTCGTCTTATCAAAGGCACAAAACTTCCTAAGAGCAGTGCCGTATGATAGTCTCTATTTTCGGAAGGTCGAAAGATGCCACTCAGAAGGGATAGCATCTTCAACAAGCAGCTGCGAAGGAGTGCGGTCTCCCAGAGTCAGAATCTGTTCGAATTTGGCCTCCTGAGTGGGAGCCATACGAGCTAAAAGGAGCTCTATAAGGGTTGTCATGGGTGTGTGAGGAGGAGAAAGAGTGGGAAACTGATAATCTCTGCTAATCTTAACTACACAGGGGGATGAGGGAGCAACGACTGACCAAGCGCTCAATTTCTTAAGCTCCGGTTTCCAGCATGCGAAACTGCCCCTTCATATGCTGATAACCATATGTTTCGTATTGCCGTATGAGAATATGAGTAGAAGAATAAGAGATACTAGTTTCCGATTCTTCATCATGGCAATACGTCCATGGCTGGCCAGGTACGAACGCCAAGCAGGCAGCTTACCCGATACGAGCGACGCGATTCATGCCAGAGCAAGCAGCACGGAGGAGAGGGATTTAAAGAAAAACTTTGGGATAATTTATTGACCCGAGAGTTATGTAGCCAAAAACGTTAATTAGTATTATAGTATAGTATAGATAGTATAATAAAGAATAATATTAACTATATAAAGTATATATATTTTAGTATAGATAAAATATAAATAATTAACCATAATATAATAATATAATCTTAAAAATAGAATAATAGATACTATAAATATATAATAATATAAAATAATTATGTTTATTATACAATATCAACTATTCATATATATATAATAATAAATATATAATATAATATATATCATATATACCCAATTATATATATATATAATTCATATAAAAAGTAGCAATTTATATTACTTATATTTATATATTATATGATTATATTAATATTCAAATTTGGATTCTCTATGACGCGTAGCATCAGGTAGTAATATTATTATTTTATAATATGTATAGTAGGGTAATATTATTACTCACCGTCGTGTAATTAAGAAATGCATTATAACCCCCGATACTAATAAATATATTATTTATTAGATTTTTAACTTATTTATATATGATTTTATATTATTTTTATTTTATAACCATGTAATTATAGTAAATTATTGAGGATCATAATAAGATTCCGTAGATATATCTTAAAACAGGTGATAAGTATATTTACATAGTATTAATATGTATAGTTATGCCTACCCCCAAAATATATTAATAAGGAGGTGATAGTAGATAAAATAAATACATATAATTATAATCTCCTGTATTATATAATACTTTCTTTGAGTAGCATATATTATACTATAATAATTGAATTATCATATATAAAAGTATATATTATATAAATAATCATATCATATAATAATAAAATCTATAAAAAATAACCGGTAACCAACCATATTTCCCACACTAGAATGAATACAATAAATCAATGGAAACCCCACACGAGGTATATAATATGTATAATATATTACTATATAAAATAAATAAATATATATTTAATTAACGATTATATTTATATATACTGAGGTAATAAGAGGGTAATAACATCACACCTTACGTCTACTACTAGGTGATAGATGTATTATATATATAAATAGACTATTCTATAAACATCTTTATATTTTATACTATTCTATTTATTATTCTGTTCTGACCTATAGTTATAATATATAAATAATATACTATATGATCTATAGATAACATAAGTAGTATATCCTATTTTAAATATATAACCAATATATTATTATGTGATTTTTTAATATATTAAATAAATATTATTATATATTTATCCGAAAATGAAAATATTATGTCATATGTTAAAGTAAATATTATTTATATATTTACCCCGAAAATTTTTAATATAAATATGATATAATATAGATTATTAAAAATATAATTAAAATAATATAAATTAATAAAGATAAAGGTTGGAACATTGGTAATTTATATAGTCTTTACCCATATATAGTATTATAATATATATAATATATATATAATTAGAGTAGGAGTAATTATTTTATTATTTATATTTTATTTAAGCCGCATACCTAATATCTATACCCCTACCCCGTATCCGTCCCCATTGATTTTTTCAGGTAAATAATAGGAGGAGAATGTTATAGTAACCAAGGGTAATATATAGTTATTATCATAGTTTATAATATAGGTTGTAATTTATGAGGTAAATCATATAATACTTATTAATATTATATATTACATTCATATATATGTAAATAAGTAGATATAAAGGGTATATGTTACGTTTTTGTATGGTATGTTATTTACTTTAATTAAATTTTCCTTCTTTAAAAATTGGTTGAAATTATACACAAATAATATAAATATAACTAATATATATATATTATATTATAATATAACATTATATATTATATATAAACCATCGATATATAATTAAACTGAAGCTCATATAATATCATACATAATTGAAGAATCTAGTGAGTAGTAGGTATATTATATATATTATTAAAAATATATATATATAACAATAATATATATAAATATAGCCCTATATAATGGTATTATGCTAAGTAAATTTATATTATTACTAATATTATAATAATAATAGGGCAATGTAAAAAATACTCACACGAATACTCAGGTTGAAAAATATATTATTCATATATATATATCTATCAATATAATATAAATATATTTCCCATACCAAATCACATAGATTTAGAGTAAAAATAAATTTCTCCTAAATAATTAAGTCAATATTTGTTTATTTATAATATAAAAATTTATTTATTACTCACAATAAATAATAAGAATTCAATATTATTATTATATTTGTAAATTATTATTTTTTTCAATAATATAATATTATATAATATATAGATACCTAAACAAAGCAAAATATATATAAATTATACAAAATATATACATATATACAATAAAAAGAAAAATTTCTCACTTTTTTATTATAAAATAATATAAAATATAATATAAAATATAATAGATAACATATAAAATAAGGTTGAGACTATAGTGAACCCGGGGATACCATAGTATTATATAACAATATATATAATTTACGTTGATTATATAAAGATTCATTTAAATTAAATTTTTTTGGATAATAATATAATTATATATTTGAATGAGTGGATGATAAACGATCATTTGATGCATTGATAAATTATTATATAGTTATTTATTGTGTAGAAATATATAAATAAGATATACTTTTTTACTATAGTTTAGGTTTTGATGTGATCAAAGGTTAACAATACTAGTATTACCCCATGATTTTATATACTAGTTTGTATAAATATATGTACTGTCTAAGAAGAAATAATAATTTTGGAAATTTGTTAATCATTCTTAGAATATTTTTATTTATATTTTATAGGGATATATATTATTCATTTACATATAAAGATATAATAATTACTAAACCAGATTATTTAAGATTTAATAATATATATAGTATTGTACCTATATTGTATTTTTACTAAAATTATTATATGATAGATTGAACTAATAATATATAGTATATATAAATAAATAATATATAATAAGAATATATATATCATAGATAACAAC
>JABUQX010028137.1:0-22500 GCA_015478945.1 Trachelipus rathkii
CGTACTTCGTTCAGTCAATTTGGGTGTTTAACGTTTTCGCATTTATCATTAAAAATAACAATTTACGTTTTCGTGCGCCTTCATATATATATATATATATATATATATATATATAAATATAGCATATATATACATATATATATATATACTATATTCTTCTTTATATATGTATATATATATATATATATATATATATATATATTAATATATATATATATATATATATATATGAAACTCATATAACAATATATATATATATATATATATATATACTATATATATATATATATATATAATATATATATATATATATATATATATATATATATATATATGTATACTTTATATAATAATATATATATATATATATATATATATATATATAAATAATACTGCAGTATATATATATATATATATAATATATATATATATATAATAACTTAATAATAGCTAACTATATATAATATAATATATATATATAATAATAATAACTATAACTGCTCTTTTATATATATATACTATCATATATATATATATATATATTTATATATATATATATATACATAAAAGATAATATATATATATAATAATAATATATATATATATATATATATATATATATATATATATATATATATACTATATATATATATATATATATATATATATATAATATATATATATATATATATATATATATATATAAGATTTTATATTGAAAGTTATTTAGAATTTTTTTTTTTACATTTCTTTATAGTTAAAGGAAAGTTCATTAGAAATTCCGGTTCCGGCCGGGATTATTTTTGTGATTCCAGTCCGGTACACCCCTACTTTTTTTCCTAAAGTGACCGCCGATTTCCGATTTCGGATTATTTTTTGGAGTAGGCCCTATATGCTGCGATTTTCATAAAAATCGGGAGTGACACCCATCTGCTCTACTATTACCTTTGAAATGTATGAAAATCAGTAAAAAAAAAATTCAAATAATTTTTTAAAAACATTTTCTTGAATCAAATGTTTATAGTTTTAATACAGTATTTACTTAAACCTAAGTCAGTAATACTCTATAATTACCATTTAACCAATTGTAGCATTTATTTTTTATTTATTTATTTTTTTTTTTTATTTTTTTATTTTTTTTTTCATTTCCAAATTGTTGGGGTGGGTGTATTCATTTTATTTAATTATTTCTTTTGCTTTAGTTATTTTTTTCTCAAGGCTGGGCTTAGTATAACTGACTGGGATAAAGAGTTTAAAGACCAAAACTGTTTTATCATATGGGAACATTTTAAATAAATTGAATTTCAATTGAAAGTGATTGGTATATGGATGTGTTTTAGACTGTATGACTTATGATTTAATCTGTTTATATCTTTTTCTTTTTAGGGATTTATACTTTTTGAGGTGTTTTTTTTTTGAGGTTTGACGAAGTGATTGGATTTTTGTGCAGTGAAGGTATTTATTATTTATTTATAAAATGACTTCAAACAAAAAAACTAACTTTAACGACCAGTGGTTGGACGTCAAACTGAACCCACAGTTTATCAGGTAGTTGGGTAAATGACCTGATAGTTCCAAGGCATACTGTAAAGTATGTAAAAAGAACTATGATCATCTAACATGGGACGTAAGCCGAGAAGTTTCACATTCAGGGAGGCTTCATTTGAATTTAATCAGAGCTAGCAGGACCAGCCATCATTGAAAAACTTTTTTTCGTGTTACGTGTTCTAATAATACAAATATTAGTAAAGTGTGTGCACAGAAAATTATGCCATTCCATCAACTTCTAATCATACTCAACTAATTGTAAATGACCTTGAGTGTTCTATTAATAACCAACCAAAACCAGTTTATCAATCAGTTTTATCTTTTTGCATTAAAGAGATGATGTTACAAGATCTGAAATACTATGGGCATTAAAGGTAGTGGATAAAATGTCTTCTTAAATTCGTGTGCAGATATAGGGAAACATTTAAATTAATGTTTCCAGATATTGCCGTAGCTTCAAATTTTAAAATGGGGCCAATGAAATGTGAATATGTGATTAACCATGGACTTGCTCCCTATTTTTCTTGTAAGCAAATGCACAATACACTCTACTTTGCAGTGAAGCTCATTCTACCCTTGAATTAAAATTCAAATTAATTTTGGATGGTGATTGTCTTTCTAAGAGACTTGATTAGTTTTTCTTCTATAGTACCTCGGGAATCAATGTTATGTGGAATTGTGGCAAATTATTAAATTAGGACTGATATTTTTGCATGGAAATGCGACAGTGGAAGGAGGGTTTTCTATAAATTAAGCAATTTTAGTAGAGACTCTGAAAGAACATAGTCTGATTTCTCAAAGAACAGTGCATAATGCTATAAGATCTCATGAAAGTATTCATAAAGTTCCTATCACTCAAAAAATGTTGACAAATGTATGAGCTGCCCATAGGAGATATGAAGAACATCTCATAGAGTCAAAACAGAACCAAAAATAAGAAGAGAATAAAAAGGTTGAAAAAAGAAAATTATCCATACAGATCTATAAACTTGAAGAGCAGAGAAAGATGTTGAAACTGAAAGCTTTGACAAAAGAAGACTATAAAATCAAAAATTCAGATGCTTGAGAAGAAAAAGTTAACCTAAATCTCCCCATTTAGAACTTTTGTGATCACAGTGGACGTTATTCACCTAGGCTATTAATGTAAGCTTTTAATTTATTTTCTTTTTGTATAAATAAAACTGTTTACTTTTGGAAAAAATAAAAAAGGAGTGTGTTGGACGGCAATGGGGAAGGTATAGGCTGATTACTAAAAAAAAAATATTTTTTAAATTCATCCATGATGATGAACAGTTTCTAAAGTAAATTTTCAATAATTTAATGTATGAACTGAGTAAATAGGCAGCAATAATGATTAATAGATATTTTATGCGCCAAAAATAACGAACACGCTGGTCAGGGAAAATTTGCGGATTTAGTCATGGAAAGTCGGAATTCAAATTCAAAATTTCAGTGTGAACCCTGAATTGATATATATATACTTCAATTAAATAATGGTATAAAAAATAAACATAAAGAACTATACCACATCCTAATTTAATACAGTTTACACATAGCACTTATACAGGAATCCAACTTCGCCTAAAACACTTAACTCTCTGAATTTCCTAACTACACAGCCCGCTAAGACAAGAGAAGAATCCATCCCGACATAGCCTTATTACGCACACACAAAATATTCAATTCCAAAACACCACAAATCATATACAACTCCTCACGAACATTGACCAAATATCAACTCACCAATCAATAGAAAAATGTACAACCTAAGTTTTTGTATTGCTCCATCTACATCACAACATTGCCCACGTGATTATATCCTAGACCTGTCCCCTTTAACACAATATAATAACATCAATATAACTTGATATTGATATTAGTCGTGGACTTAAATGCATATCACCTGCATGGCTTAACACAAACACACACCAAGAGGTAATACACTTGGACAACTTACATTCACTCATTATCCTCAACAACAGAAACCAACCTACTCGATGACATTTACAACATAACCAGAACCTCACATCCCCTGATACCCCTTGCTGTCCCCCACAAATTCAAGTTACAAGTTGGCAAAATTTTTATACCTAATACTAATCACAATTCAGCATAAACACCCTACACACACCTTTTTTTTTTTTTTTTTTTTTTTTTTTTTTATCAACTACAGGAAAAACTGGCAAGCTTATATAGGTACCTACGTAATAGAACTAGATCTACAGTCCTTCCAAGCAACTGACTTTTGCTCTCTCAACAAAGCAATACAATAATTCATGAAATAATTCTAAAAGCATCCAAAAAAAATACATCACTCATGGATACCGAAAAGCAATTCAACCCCAACTCCTCACCAGAAATTGACACTCTAATGAAATAAAGAAACTACATCAAACAAAATTGACAACCAAATCATTGACCTCAACAATATACTAAATAATCTAATCACTTTAAATCAGATCAGCAATTATCAGTAAGATAAAAACAACCATAAGACCAACACAACAAAAATATTCTATGCAATAAAAAAAATCCACACTTGACACACTCAATCCCGATCAACCCATGAAGCCACTGTAAACAAGAAAAGGAAATCTCCAGCCCCCCATAAAAACAATGCAATATTATTACATTACGCTATTCAAAAATCAGCCATAAACCCACAATTAAGCAAGTTAAAAGTTAAAAAGGCAACCAAGAAGACCCGATATTCAATCCTTTAGAAGTATTCAATACTATGAAAAACCTTAATAACTTACAAGCAATCATGGGACAAGACCAAATATCCAATATTCGTCTAAAAACCTGGGAACCGAAGCTACCACAGCCCTAACTCAAACATTTAATGTTGCATGGCAAACTATTACTCTCCCACCATTTTGGAGACATGTACGTATAATTCGTATTGTATAACCAAACTAACTACTTAACAACTCTGCTTCGTATAGACCAATGTCATTACATCCAAAGTACTCAAAAAATTAATCGTGAGTAGATTTTTTCCTCCTTTATTTCCCTATCACTCAAATCATGGATTAGACAGAAATACTACTATAACTCTCCTAACTGATTTAACACAACATATCCTCACAGGCCTTGATCAAACTACTACTACTTGTACTCCAAGTAACAATCGACATCAACAAGGCATTTGATACAGTCCCTCATCACCTTTTAATAGTTAAAGTGTTGAGCACAGATATTTTGTTGTAAAGGGCTGGCTTGTCCAGTCCTTTGTATAATCTTAAGCTGCTCGTAAAACTGTTTATGCCAAGTAAAGAGATGTATTTATTTTTCAGTTGTGGTAAAAATTCACATTGATTGATCAGAAAATTATAACAGAAGTTGATCAAAATATCTATAATAAAAGAAAGAAAAAAAAAGCCGATAAAGATCAACCAACAGGATTACGAAACTAAAAGTAAGAAATCATCAGAAGTTGGGTAAGTTGATAAATCAGTAAAACAGTTTAACCGAGCATATTGTTTATATAATCATTATACATATTTTATATATTTAAATTCATTATCTTATTATATTATTGTTATTATTATATTATTTGAAGGATCTGGTTTGGGGACCTTAACACACCAAAGAAGATTCCTTACAAATATCAAAGAAAAACTTCTAACTGATCACATCTGTGAACAAGTACCGCAGATTCAGAGTTGAAACAATATTGGGATTCACAGCAGTTCACCAATGTACTACTGCTTTTATTATATTATTGACCCACCTCCGTTTCCTTAGCAACCTTTTCACATAAACTAGCTCTGGATAGCAGCCACTTGAAGCTGACAGTAGAGATTTCATAATAAATGATCAGGCTTTTTGATTGATAGTCAAATAGAAACAACAAATAGATAATAAGAATACTAAAAAATAGAAAACTATCACATATAGAGTGAGGTCATTGTTCTTTTTTTCATATTCCTTGATTTCAATTAGAAGTAACTAAATTTGTATAAAATTTTAATAAAACCTAAAAAACATTTGGAATCCTTAACCCTGTTGGCCATTGTCTTAATTTCATTAACCATATTTTTTGTTTATTTTCTTTCAAAACAGGAATTGGTTAGAAGACTATTGGGGATTTTAATGCAGTTTAGTTTTTCGTTTCAAGTTGCAGCTTAATGAGTGAGTCCCAAGCTACACTGTACATACTGTGAGAGAAGCCGTTTTCTTTGAGTTACGAGGTGAGACTATTTATTTTTATTTATTTATTTTATTTCTATAAATTTAATCGGAATTTATTACAATTTACGCTAGGGGGGATGAGAAGGATTAAAGAGATTAAAGACCCTTTAATGTGCTCGAGGCAGCAGATTATAAACTTAATTTCCCCAGTCATCCGAATATTTTCAGCTCACTTGTGCACTCTCCCCTACAACATAACTTCAAAGTAGTGATGGGACGATTAAGAATTTTTGATGATGACGATTAATTGAAAAATTATATTTTAAAATTTTTTTATTTTAATAAATTTAACATTAAAATAAGAAAAAATTAAATTGTATTCAGTTCATTCTTATGTAAATTATTCTTATTATGAACCGCATTAATACATAGAAAGTTTTCCTGTAATTCATTAACATCTGGATTTATTTCTAATTTCTATAAAATAATAATAATAATAATAATAATAATAATAGTAATAATAATTTCTCTTGATTAATAATAACACTGGTCTGCAAAAGAAATTTTTTTCTGACATGGACTTTTCCAGCTGTTTTATACTAATCAGAGTATGCTTATTCCAAATCTGATCTCAGATTTGCTTTATCACATCCCATTTCTATGGAATCAGCAAACCCCATTTTCATGGATTTTAAGTGAAATTGACACTGTGTCATTGATGATTGCAAGTTATCTGTGAGTCGTGACTGCTTTAAGGATAAAGATTAGTGTTGATTTGGACAGTTAATATCATTTTTATGTACATTTTACAATTTATTACATTATTACATATTACAATCATTTCATGTACATATCACAATTTATGTAATATTTTCCATTTACATGTTGTGATCTAACAATGGCTACAATATCCGAAAGAAGGAGATGCCTTAATGACACAGATATCTTCTGCTACATCTGTGGGAGCTTCACTTTGCAGGATCAAAGGCGCAACATTAATGCCTTTGTCAAGAGGGTGTATCTTACCTACTTTAAAGTAGGACTGGGAGACCAAGACAAATATTGGGCTCCTCACAAAGTGTGCGAAATGTGTGTTGAAACTTTGCGTTCATGGTCTAAAGGAAAGAATGCTAAGCTGAGATTTGCTGTGTCCATGGTTTGGAGAGAACCAACAAACCATTTGGATGACTGCTACTTCTGCCTTGTCAATGTAAAAGGTTTCAATAAGACATAAAAACACCACTTACAATACCCAAATATCCGATTTTCTAAAACGCCCAGTTGAACATTGTGAGGAAATACCTGTGCTTGTATTTACTGAGCTACCGGAGATTAATGTTGAAAATATCAGTTAACCTTCTACAGATGATGAGGATGAAGCTCTTACCTAATATACGCCATCTGTTGCAGATTCTGATACAATAGCTCTGTTTAGTCAAAGCTGAATTGATGATATGGTAGAATTTGTGTTGCCAAAGCAGTTTTCTGAATTGTTGTCTTCCAGGCTGAAAGAAAAAGGAATACTCAGACCTGTCACTAGTGTCTCCTTTTATTCATAAAGAGAAGCAGCACTGTTGAAAAGTCCACTAAAATTCAGATTGGTCCAACTGTTTATTGTAATTATGTTGAAGGTATTTTTCTCAATGGGACTGCTCGCATATAATTCAAGTGAACGGAGAAGTTTTTGAAATGTGTGTTACTGCACAACAGAAATATTATATGGTTCAATCCCAATAGGACACTCTGTACAAATGAAAGAAGAGTATATCAACATCAAGAAAATTCTGGATAGATTGCAATACCATCTTCATGGATGCTTAATTTGTGTGGATTTGAAAATGATTAATTTTCTGCTGGGGCAGCAAGGAGGTTGCACCAAATACCCTTGTTTCGTGTTCTTCTAGGACAGTAGGGCTACATTAGAACACTGGGTGACAAAGACCTGGCCTCCAAGAATCAGGTTGACGCCTGTTGACAAGAACATCAAGAATGAGCCTCTGGTTGATAGGAATAAAATTGTATTTCCCCCAATGCACATAAAACTTGGGCTGATTAAGCACTTCGTCAAAGCTTTTGATCACACTATAGACTGCTTCAGCTATATTTTTTCAATCTTTCCAAGTCTCAGTGCCGAGAAGAAAAAGGCAGGAATATTTGATGGCCCTCAAATAAGAAAACTCATCAGGGATCCACACTTTCTTACAACAATGACTGCAGCAAAGGCTAGAGCTTGGAATTCATTCTCTGATGCGGAACGGAATTTCCTTGGGAACAGGAAAGCGGACAACTACCGAGAGATTATGGAGGAGTTGCTCTTGAGTTTCCAAGCACTTTGATGTAGAATGGGCATCAAAGTTCATTACTTGCATAATCACTTGGTTGACTTTCCAGAGAACTTGGGTCACGTGAGCAGAGAGCAAGGTGAACACTTTCATCAAAACAAAAGTTATAGAAGAAAGCTACCAAGGCCGATGAGACACCAACATGATGGCAGATTGCTGCTGGTCCTTTATGAGAGATACTCCACAAGCTTTACATCGGAGATCGTCAAAGAAGAGGTCGTTTATGCAAATGTAACCACTATTGTCAATTTACATTTTCGTATATATTTTCCTTAATTTCACATGCCACTTCTAAAATGGTAATAAGCATTCATTCACATATGCATTCACTATCACAAATTTGTGCTACAGATAATTAAACTTTTTTTCTTTATTATTTATATTGTATCTTACCTTATTCTTGGACTGTAAGTCTGTTCAGCTCTTCAAAAAATTATTATATATTTGCTGTTTATTTGAAACTACAATATGTGATATCTCAAAAACCTGATGTAAATGTGATATCTCAAAAACCTGATGTAATAGACAAAAACTGATGACAGATTTGGAATCAACACCCCAGAATTTCCTTGGACCATTGGAAAACCTTATGCCAGAAAAATATTGTTGACCAGTGTAATGATTTATTTAATATTAAAATCATTCATGCTCCATATATTTCAACTTAATATTTTATGTAATTTTAATATATAGTAAGTATCTTCAAAACATTGATTTTAAAAAAAATTTAATCTGTGAGAACATGGACAGATATACAAAATTCTAAACTTTAAATTGGAAGTCAAAATAAAGATTTCATAAAACATAATCTTTCTCCAATTTCTGGTGTAATATTTCCTCACTTAATCGGCAGAAATTGACGATGACGAATGAGAAAAAGTATGCCGATGACGATTAATCGTCCCATAACTACTTCAAACAAAATTAATTTCAATAAATTTCCTACAAATTATATAATGGAGTCCCCCCCCCCCTCCCCCAGGGAATAATCTTTTCACCAACACAATTTAACCTTTTTATCATGACCTACCACAACCCACATTCTCTTCTATAAAATTAATAGCTATGCATACTACCTACCAATCACAGCTCAAAATTCCTCTACCATGCAGAGAACTACAACAAATATATAAAACCAACTAGAGCAGTGGCTAACAACATATAAACCAACTAGAACCAGTGGGCTAACAATATATAACTACACATAGGAACATTGCAACAATATATAAACCAACTAGAACAGTGGCTAACAACAAACAGAATGGCTGCATCACCTCAAAAAACCTACAATACATTACTTAACCCAGGATAAGGAAAAGAAATCAAGGCATTACACCTAGCAGTTTTTTATCAAACCAAATAACTCCCGTTGAGAAGCTCTAGGGTGGATTTTCTGACTGTGACGAGTTCTCACTAAAAGGTATAAAATGGGGCGGTAAGGCTGGGCTTTCTTTTTGACTTTTTGACTTAATCCACTTTTTCTTCAGTCTCCCAGCCAATCGATTCCCAACACACTCACCACTATTATATATCCGCTTAAACAACTGGACTATCATCCACCGTTCCACATGAATGAAATGGTGACAGATTCCTTCCTCATTTTACTACTTTCTTCACACCAACACAACTCCCTAATGCGTTCATTCCTCATTTTATCAATTCTTTTCACACAGATTGTTCATCTAAACACATTGTACTTTAAATCTGTCTCCTCTTATTCCAGACCATAGTTTCAACTACTGTACATTAACTCGAGTAACAACATACCCTCATGTAAGGACCCTAGCGCACACAAAAAACCATAGCCCTTTACATCCACCAAGGATTTAGTGCGCCATACACCGTCCTTACTGTTACAACTTTCCTACTACACTTTGGATCATCCGTCCCCTTTTCATCCAACACGTATCCTAAATATTTAAAGTCGGATCACTTCCAGTTGCTCACATTCCAGTATTATAATTGTTCTGCTCTTATTTCTAAGGGATTATTGATTAATGGTGAGTTTTTTTTGGAGATTTAGGAGTTTATAAAGTTCTACCCTCAAGTTATTCATTAGCTTAATTCATTTGGAGGAGCCTGCATAAGAAGAGAAGAGAAAGGGGCAACCTGTACCCTAAAGATTGTGTTGAAAAAAGGGATTGAGCGTACCCAAAGTTAGACATTGAATCCAATTAAAAGGAAGTTGTTATTGGATACTGATACTACTATGTTAATCTTTATTTTTAATATATTATTTTTAAATAATTTATTATTTTTAATTGTTTATATTAAGATATAGTTATTAACATTGAACTAAGTGCAAACAGGGGGTCATTTTCTTGTATTTTCATTTATATGAGTAATTTTCTTGTCTTTACATCTCATCCAAGGAAATTCATAAATATTTACATAAATTTAAACTCGAGTGAGTGTTACGGTTTCCAGTATCTTAAAGTAACGATAGTTCTTTCTTCTCAGAACTTAAAATGGTAGATTAATGTTATTAGAATGCTGGCTTTTTGAACAAAAGATTATTTTAATAATTAAAATTGTAATACAAAGAGATACTCACAAGCGAGAATTAAAAAAATGTAGATCAACATATGGAACAGATGGCCGAACAATAAAAGTTACTTTCACCAAATTAAGATTATTTTATGATTACATGATAGTTTTTAATTTTTTACAGATATGTAACTTTTGTTTCGGACACATTTATTATAGAATGCCTTGCTCTCTGAAGAAATATTAAAATTAGATTTAAGATTGAAATATTGAAAGAAAAAAGATTCTAATAATTGATTTAAAATTTTAATTTTTGAGTGTAAAACAAAATCCCAAACCGAAAACAAAAAGATCTGAATTTTGACATCAAATGAAATGGCATTTTTTGGGTTATATTCTCTAACCTCACCCCTATGTTATTCTAATCGGACCTTCAGGGTCTTTAAGCGTTTGAAGCCTCGGTAGAGATATAAGATGGATATTGAATACGAAGATGATCGGTGAAATTCCTGAAATGCATCCCTAGCTTGGACCACAAGTATAAAGACGCGCGAGAAGGAGCCCAAAGTCCTCAATGTCTCCTGGTAGGTGTAGTTTCTACGTCTTCTTCAACAATATTGGGCGAGTACCCTTGCATAGATAGATGGAAAATGTGGTGTACGAGACAACATTATTAGGTGCAATGTTGTGGTATAATCACCCACACCAAGGTTCGGAAATCGTGTGTAACCGACGCGTGTGTTGACATGTATCCCGGGTTTACATCTGGTGAACTTACTTAAGTATTTGTGCGAACCGCGATAACTAAAGCTATACAGTTATATAGTGGCAGGCTTATATTGTGATCTCACTCCTCAAGTTGCGAAGTGTTGTGGTAACAGAGAGAATAATGGTACTCGTAACAATGATTAGAATATTTGGTATAGAAAAATACTCGGAACAAGAAATATTAGAAATATGGTAAAGAGCAGCGGGGTCGGTATAATAGAATTAAATTGAGTTCTTTAATAATCAAGTAGGAGATATAGTAAAGTGGTGTGATGAATATAACCCGATACCTCGACCGGCTTGCATGCATATTGTAGCCTAATCTATGTTATGATTGTTGCTGTTGAGGTCATACAATTGTTAAAAAATGTTTAGAAAGAAGAATGTCCCAATAGGTACTATCGTTTCCATACCCTTTCTCCTTTTCCAAACCTTCCCACTTGGTATCACATACCCCCTTAAAAGCTTTTTTACCCAAACTTAGTAAAAGTTCACCAGCCGGACATTCACACTCCTTGCCATCCACCTTGTACCACAAATTCACCCTTTTCTTCCACATTTCCACTACTTGCATCCCCTTTGAAAGCAGGACACAACCTACTTGTTCTCTGCTCCTTACGTTCACTAGGTTCCCCTCCCACTACCTTATCCACACTTCCCAAACTAAATTCCATATCTAATTTCTCCAACCTCAGATGATAACAGAACTATGCTCTGCTATCACTGCCTGATCTAAAAAAAACTTCAAACCAGCCTAACAAACAATTACAACACTAACCTCCTCATAAGCTAAAGATCCAGTACTACACCAAAAGAAATAGTCCTTTTCCAGTCTTAGTTAATGTAATAACTAATATCTATAAACCAATTAAAAATAATAATTTAAAATAATAAAAAGATCTAGTGTCAAGTTCCAAACAACCTTCCTTTAATTGCCATTCAAATGTCTACTTGGGTACCTGCTCAATCCCTTTTCACACAATCTATTAGGGTACAGTTGCCCCCCTCCCCCTAGTTCAGGCTCCTCCAAACTGAATTAAGCCTAATAATAAGCTTGAGGGGTATTGATACTTTATAAACTCCTAATCTCCAAAAAAAACTCCACCATTAATCAATAATCCTTAGAAAATAAAGAGCAAACAATTATATATACTGGATGTTGAGCAACTGGAAGTGTCCGACTTTAAATATTTAGGATACGTGTTGGATGAAAAGGGGAACGGATGATGCAGTGTGTTGTAGGAAAGTTGTGAACAGTAGGAAGGTGTATGGCGCAATTAAATCCTTGGTGGATGTAAAGGGACTATGTTTTGAGTGCGCTAGGGTCTTACATGAGGGTATGTTGTTACTCGAGTTAATGTACAGTAGTGAAACTATGGTCTGGAATAAGAGGAACAGATTTAAAGTACAATGTGTTTAGATGAACAATCTGTGTGAAAAGAATTGATAAAATGAGGAATGAACGCATTAGGGAGTTTGTGTTGTGAATGGAAGAAAGTAGTAAATGAAAGTTAAATTTGAAGATGGTTGGTCATGTGGAAAGGATGGATGATAGTCAGTTGGTTAAGCGGATATATATAGTGGTGAGTGTGTTGGGAATCGATTGGTTGGGAGACTGAAGAAAAAGTGGATTAAGTCAAAAAGTCAAAAAGAAAGCCCAGCCTTACCGCCCCATTTATACCTTTTAGTAAGACCTCGTCGCAGTCAGAAAATCCACCCTAGAGCTTCACGGGGTTGATAAGAAAACTGTTCGTTAGGTGTATGCTTGATTCTTTTCTATCTGGGGTAAGTAATGAATTTCCTTTGAAGGGAGTGATCAAAGCAACACTTTTTTGTTTTTGTTTTAGCCAACAAGAATAAAGATTAAAGTTATATATTGTTAGCCACGTTTCTTAGTTAAGTTTATATATTGTTTAGGCCCATTGTTTCTAGCTGTTATATGTTTGGTAGCCATTGTTCTAGTTGGATATATTTTGTTGTAGTTCTCTGCATGGCATGGTAGAGGAGTTTTGAGCTGTGATTGATAGGTACTAAATAGTATGCATAGCTATTAATTTTATAGAAGAAAATGTGGGTTGTGGTAAGGTCATATAAAAAGGTTTTTTAAATTTGTTCCAAGAAAGATGACCCCCTGGGGGGAGGGGGGGGGGGGCGACTCCATTATATAATTTGTAGGAAATTTATTGAAATTTTTGTCTTTGAAGTAGTTATGGGACGATTAATCGTCATCGGCATACTTTTTCTCATTCGTCATCGTCAATTTCTGGCGATTAAGTGGGAAATATACACCAGAAAATTGCGAGAAAGATTATGTTTCGGCATCATAATTATTTATTTTGTCTCTAAATTTTTTAAAGTTTTAGAATTTTGTATATCTGTCCATGTTCTCACAGATTAAATTTTTTTTAAAATCAATGTTTTGAAGATACTTACTATATATTAAAATTACAATAAAATATTTAAGTTGAAAAAAATATTCCAACTTCCTCCGTCGACAAATATTAAATAAATCAATTTCCTTAAAGTGTTTTTCTGGCATAAGGTTTTCCAATGGTCCAAGGAAATTCTGGGGTGTTGATTCCAAATCTGTCATCAGTTTTTGTCTATTACATCAGGTTTTTGAGATATCACATTTACATCAGGTTTTTGAGATTTGAGAATATCACATATTGTAGTTTTTCAAATATAAACAGCAAATATATAATAATTATTTTGAAGAGTGAACACAAGGACTTACTATCGAAGATAGCCAATTTTCCCTAAGATACAATATATAAAATAATACAATGAAAAATGCATTAAATTATGATCCGTAGCACAAAGTTGATAGTGAATGCATATTAATGTGAATGAATGCTTATTACCATTTTAGAAGTGGCATGTGAAATTAAGGAAAATATATACGAAAATGTAAATTGACAATAGTGGTTACATTTGCATAAACGAACCTCTTCTTTGACGATCTCCGATGAAGCTTGTGGAGAGTATCTCCTCATAAGGACAAGCACAATCTGCGATGATTAATGTTGTGGTCTCATCGGCCTTGGTTAGCTTTCTTTTCTCTATAACTTTTGTTTTTTGATGGAAAGTGTTCACCTGCTCTCTGCTCATCCGTGACCCAAAGTTCTCTGGAAAAAAGTCAACCAAGTTGATTATGCAAGTAATGAACTTTGATGCCCATTCTACAAGTGCTTGGAAACTCAAGAGCAACTCCTCCATAATCTCTCGGTAGTTGTCCGTTATCCTGTTCCCAAGGAAATTCCGTTCCGCATCAGAGAAAGAATTCCAAAGTCTTAGCCTTTGCTGCAAGCATTGTTTGTAAAGAAAGTGTGGTCCCTGATTGAGTTTTTATTTGAGGCCATCTAAATATTCATGCCCCTTTCTTCTCGGCACTGACACTGAGACTTTGAAAGATTGAAAAAAATATAGCTGAAGCAGTCTATAGTGTGATCAAAAGCTTTGACGAAGTGCTTAATTAAACCAAGTTTTATGTGCATTAGGGGAAATACAATTTTTATTCCTTCCAACCAGAGGCTCATTCTTGGATATGTTCTTGTCAAACAGGCGTCAACCGATTCTTGGGGCCAGTGGTCTTTGCACCCAGTGTTTTCTAATGTAGCCCTTACTGTTCCTTAAGAAGAACACAAACAAGGTATTTGTGCACCTCCTTGCTGCACAGCAGAAAAATTATCATGTTTCAAATCACAAATTAAGCATCCATGAAGATGGTTTATTTGCAATCATATCCAGAATTTTTCTTTTTTGAATTTTGATATACTCTTCTTTCATTTGTACCAAGTGTGCTATTGGGATTGAACCATATATATATTTCTGTGTGCACGTGGCATTAACACACATTTCAAACTTCTCCGTTTCACTTGGAAACATAGCGAGCAGTCCCATATTTGAGAAAAAATACCTTCAACATTCATTACAAAAAAACAAGTTGACAATCTGAATTTAAGTACTTTCGCAGTGCTGCTTCTCTGTTATGATATAAAGGAGACACTTGTGACAGGTCTGAGTATTCCTTTTTCTTTTTTCAGCCTGGAAGAACAACAATTTCAAGAACGCTTGGCCAAACACAAAATCTCTTACCAGAATCAATTCAATTCAAGTGACTAAACAGAGCTATTTGTATCAGAATCGTGCAACAGATGGCGTTTATATTAGGTTTAAGAGCTTCATCCTCATCATCTGTAGAGGAATTAAACTTGATATTATTTCAAACATTAATCTTAGGTATATACCTCCAGCTACATCCCAGCATTGCCAACAAGGTTATATTCCTGACTTATTCTTCTTTTTATTAGAAAACGGTATAGATAATTTATTTGTATTATATTATAGGTATATTGTATAAGTGGGTGTTTATTTATGTTATCTTATTGAATAATAACCTTATTATACTAATTGGAACAAGTATGAGGTACTAAGTAAGTTAAGCAGTCATCAATAATATGGTTGTTTGGTTTCTTCTTACCAATACCAATGACACAGTACAAAAATCTCAGTATATATATATATCCTCTTTCAGCCCATTCTTTCCATTTTTATATAGTCCGTAATCTGAGCAACTGCTTTTGTATAATTGACTTGCGCAATAGTTTTCAAACACACATTTCGCACATCTTTGTGATGGGGCCCAAATATTTGTCTTGGTCTCCCAGTCCTACTTTAACAGTAGGTAAGATACACCCTCTTGACCAAAGGCATTAATGTTGCGCCTTGACTGCAAAGTTGAAGCTCCCACAAGATTTGTAGCGAAGATTCTGTGTCATTAAGGCCATAATCCTCCTCTTCCAGTTAGAGTATATTTTTGATAGCCCAATTGTTAGATCACCTATGTTAAAATTAGCAAACAAAAATATTATATAAAATTAAGGTTGAAAGTAAGTGTGTGAACAATGAAAATGGAGGGTTGAAACCAAAGATAGCTAATTAGAGATATTTAACTGTAATCACCTATTTGTAAAAATATATGTTAAAAATAGAAAATAAAATGTATTAAATTAATGTGGTCCAAATTACAACACTATCTTTTATTCCTTGGCTTTTAAAAGCAGTCACTGACTCACCAACGTATAACTGTGCACATATCCAATGACCGACTAACAACGGTCCAATTTCTTACTTTAATAAAATCCAATAGAAATATCATTTACTTTGTATTCACAATTAGAAATTGGGGTGGATGTGATAAAGCAATCTGATGATCAGATTGTTTGCAACAATAAACTGAACCTATCTCTTGCCATATTAGATGAAATATAAAGCAAAAGAAATAAAAACAGAGAGAGAAAAAAGAGTTTGACATTTTGTAAATTAAAAATTATACACAAAGTTTATGCAGAGACCAGAACAAGCAAGTGTTAATTCTAGTGTAATCAATATGGAGAGAGATTTCTCAGATTAGCTATTATATTATTATGTATATTATTATGTGATATTACGTCCATAGAAAATTAATTAAAAAATAAAGATCCAAGAAATTTCGATAATCAAAATGAATTACAGCTGGAAAGTACTCATCTATCTGAATACTGCGTATTAATGCGGCCTATATAAAGAATCATCAATAATAAAGCAACTAGTAGAGGTTTTTACAATAGACGTGAACATGAACCCTGGAATATTATACAATTTAAAGAAGAATCATTTTGTCGACAATCTAAAAGGCTTGGGTAAGGTGCGACAACGGGGAGACGAATTATAAGACACATGCTGGTTATAATTATTCTATAAAAACTACGTGTATCACCATAAATTCTTAATCGTCCCACTCACTACTTTGAATTATGTTGTAGGGGAGAAATAGTGTCAGCAAGTGAGCTGAAATATGCGAGACAAGAAAGGAATATAGACTGGGGAAAATTAAGTTACTATTAAGAAATCCTTGAACCTCTGCCTCGGATGACAAATTAAAAGATTACAGAGTCTTTAAAGGTAACTCTTTTAATTCTTCTCATCCCCGACCTAGCGTAAATTGTAAATAAATTCCGAATTAAAGATGTTTATAGAACATAAAATAATACCGAAAATAAAATAGAATAAGACCTAAATAGTCTCACCTCGTAACTCAAAGGAAAAACGGCTCCTCGCCTCACATGTAGTATTGTAACAAAGGTGTAGTACAATTAGGGACTCACTCTATAAGCATCAACTTTTGCAGAGACTTTTGAAGAGCGATAAAGCAGACTAAAGTACTCATGCCATTCACCAAATCCCCAAAAATAGTTCTATCTAACAAGATATTCCCATAAGTTTAATTTGTGAAAGAAAATAAACAAAAAAATGATGGTTAATGAAATTAAGCACCAAATGGGGCCGAACTGAGACTCGCTCTCAAAGGATATTTTTCCAAGAATGTTATCTATATAGGTTTTATACTAACAATAAATGCTATACAACAATTTACAATTAAAGTTTAATTGAAAATCACAAAAAAGATATTTATTGTCCTTAATTCGAAATATTAATAAGATTTAATAGTAAAGATTCAGTTCTTAACAAACTAATTTCCATACTTTTGGTATCTTAGTATCTGGTTAACCTCTATTTGATTTCGTATTTGACTATCAATTCAAAATGGCACCACTAGGCATCATTTTATTTATTTGAAACTTCTATCTCACTGTCAGCTCTCAAAGTCGCGTCCGAACTATCCAGAGCTAGTTATATTAGAGTAGAATGTGAAAAGGTTGCTAAGGAAACTGGGGTGGGTCAATAATGCTGCGTACACGAGCTCCCTGCTCGAGAATCTCTCGTTTACCCAAAAAAATCAATAAAAATTTCATAAAGACTCTCCATCAAACTCTCGCTTACTTCTAGATATATCGAGTAGATCTCAGTACAAGAAACCCATAAAATGCACTTGTCGAAAATACCTCAATATTGTTTTCAACTCTGAATCCCGGATGATAATAAATAGGTAGGGCACCGTCCACTCCTCCTCCTTCCATTTCTCCCACTTATTTCTAACACCATCCTCGGCCACCCTCACCTCTAGTTTTTTCATAACCATAAAACAAAAATAAAATACGAAAAAACGCTTTATTCCTTCAAAAACGGAGAAGAGAAGAGAAGAGAAGCGGAGAAGGTGAGTGAGTACCGATAAGTGCTGTCACAGATAAAATGAGTTAATCCCAAGGTTAGAAAGATTTTTTTCTTTTTTCTGTGGTATTTATGGTCATGAAAATTTCCATGGGCATGTGTCAGCTATGAAAGTAATTTCTATTCCAAAACCCAGATTCCTTCAAATCATATTTACCTATAAATTTTATAAATCGAATAATAACTAAAAACATAATAAAAATGATTAAATGTAAATATTATATTTTAATAAATATTAATATTAAAATAATCGTATTATTTAATGTAATTAGTATATTAAAACAATATATGTCACATATTAAAACTATATATATGTTATATTTTAATATACTTAAAGATATTCTATCAAAAATTTAGAAAAATTAATCTCTGTAATTGTATATATATATTCTTACCTTTATTAAGATTTCTCGGATTCCATCCTGTGTGTTGATCCTTTTCGGCCGCTATTTTTTTTGTGTTATCTCTTTTCTTTGGCAATATTATAGACTGTATTTCTTTTATGTTGGAATATTCCAACATATGTGAGGTGCCCATTTCTTTTCCTGCTTCGCTATCATACAACCAAAATAATAAAAATATGTTTTTGTATAGCAGATAGCGTAATAGTACGCTTTAACGAGAAAATGGCTGAAAAAAATAAATACATCTCTTTTACTTTGGCATAAACAGTTTTACGAGCAGCTTAAGATTATACAAAGGACTGGGCAAGCCAGCCCTTTACAACAATATATCTGTGCTCAACACTTTAGCTATTAAAAGGTGATGAGGGACTGTATCAAATGCCTTGTTGATGTCAATTGTTACTCGGAGTATGAGTAGTAGTAGTTTAATCAAGGCTGTGTTACATCGGTTAGGAGAATGGTAGTAGTATTTTTATCTAATCCATGATGCGAGTGACAGGGAAATAAAGGACGAAATTCTATTTGGGATTAATTTTTTGAGTACTTTGGATGTAATGACATTCATTGGTCTATACGAGGCTGAGTTGTTAAGTGATTTGTTTGGCTATACTATAGGAATTATATGTGCGTGTTTCCAAAATGGTGGGAGAGTAATAGTTTGTCATGCAACATTAAATGTTCGAGTTCTATTTGGGTGTATTGTTGCCAATTGCCATTCTGATATAAGTTCAATAGATTATTTAATTTATTGTTAAGGTCTATTATTTGGTTTAGTTGGTCTTGATTTGGTTGTCAATTTTGGCTGAGGAAGTTTCTTCATTTCATTTGAGTGTCAATTTCTGGCGAGGAGTTGGGGTTGAATTGCTTGCAGTATCCATGAGGGATGTATGTTTTTTTGAATCCTTTTAGAATTATTTTATTGAAGTATTGTATTGCTTTGTTGAAAGAGCAAAAGTCATTTGCTTGGAAGGACTGTAGATATAGTTCTATTTTTTGGATGCTTTTAGAATTATTTTATTGAAGTGTCATATTGTATTGCTTTATTGGGAGCAAAAATCAGTTGCTTGGAAGGACTATAGATCTAGTTCTATTATGTCAGTACCTATAAGCTTGCCAGTTTGTTTTCTTGTAGCTGATTCATTTTAAAAAAAGATGCGTGTGTAGGGTGTTTATGCTGAATTGTGATTAGTATTGGAATGTGATCCGAGGTTAGGGCATAAAAAGTTAGCCAACTTGTAGTAACTTGAATTTGTGGGGAACAGAAAGAGATATCGGGTGATGTGGAGTTCTGGTTATGTTGTAAATGTCATGCAGGTGATGTGCATCTAAGTCCATGGCTAATATCAAGTTAATATATTGTGTGTTAGAGAATTTGAAAAAGCCAGTGTATATTGAAGGGTGAAAGTGGGTTTTCTATTACTCGTATTGTATTTTGGTGATCTGGACAATATAACAGATGTCTAAGGGTAGTGTTGTTATGCATTTTTTAGTAAATGTAATATAATTACTGGTGGATGTTATTCATTTTCGGAAAAGTGAGGTTTAAACAAATGGGTAGATTAGTGTTAACAAGATCAGCTACGAAGATCTTCAATATCTGTACCAAGAGTTAAAAGGGGGTGGGGGAGAATGTGACAGATTCTAAAAGTTCATGAGATCAGTGCAAGGATGGGGAAGGGGAAACGCTGTTCCGGTCAATAGAAGTTGAGATGTTAACTAGAAAGAATTGTGTATATGCAGAAGAAGAAAATCACCAAATGGCTCCTGCTCTGTGACAATTTTAAATAAATCAATATTCCTTCAGTTAGTTATTTAAGAATTTTTTGGTACATTGAAGCTTCGAATCTTTGATTAAATTTCAATTAGATTTGTTTGATGGATAGAAATTATTTTGCATTTTTTAATGCTGAAGAGAGAAATCACCTGAAGAAAGTACTCATCCCACAAAATTGTCATATTGACCGCTACCTTTCATGAGCAATGGAATATATCTAGATATGGAGGTAATAACAATTTAACGCAGATTTTTTCAAACACTTTATGACGTTTGTCATTTTAAACTGATATTGACCCTAATTATGGGCAAAATACTATTCAGGGAGGGAGAACACAAAATTAAGAATCAACGTCATTTAGAGAGGCTCTTTCAGGATGAGTCCTGAAGGAAAATAAATTTAATTATGGAAATAAACACAAGTGGAAAGATATTCCAGCAATACGGAAAAGGCCAGAATTGCTGATCCTCCTACAAAATCGAATTGTTGCCCAGTGGTTGGAGTGTGTCAGAATTGCAGTGGAAGGAGAGCTGCCAGCAACTTAAAGCTCTCCTCTCGGTTTTACTTTTAGAAAAGGAAAAAAAGAGTACCAATGATGCATGATAAAAAAGAAGTGGTCATCGGTTATTGAGGGATCGTTAATTAATCTTATATCCTGAAATATGAAAACAATATTCGATACAAGAGAAAACATAATTAGACCTTTATAAAGTGAAGAAAAATTCCTCATCCTAAATAGTATACCAAACTTCCTTAAAACTATGTACAGAACCTGTTGTAATGAAAAGTTTCCAAGTTAATTAATCTGTTGTTAGTGTTAAGACTTAGGACTAAGAATGCTCATATTTTTCATGTGAGAGATGGCAAATCCTTCGAAAGAGAGAGAAAATTTGGTGGATGTGTTTGATAGGGAGAGGTGTAGATGTTGAATTTTTAAAAAGTTAAATTTTCCAGAGTTAAGATGACCTCACCTAAAATCTTATGCAGATCAGTGACAATAGAACAGTAAGGCTTTGTCGATAAAAACTCTGAAGGCAAAGAAGAAAAAATGTTAAACAAAGGCAATTTAATTACCACTTAATTCTTCTTCTTCTATTCTTGACTAGAAGTTGCTTCTTCCTAAAATACTCCTTACTTTCTCTCTTATCTAACTTCGCTTCTTCTCCATTGAATTATCCTTCTTGTACTTTCTTCTCCTTTCTGCTCTCTTCTATAGCAACTTTCTTATTCTTATAGTCTTGGTCTTTGCATATATTGCTCTAATATGTAGATCTTCTTCTTCTTCTCTTCTTTAATTATTAATTTATTATTATTATTTTATTATTATTATTTTTAGTGAGTTATTTATTATAATGTATTTATTATTTATTATTATTATTCATTGATTATTTTATTATTATATTATTTTATAGATATTATTATAATTTATTTATTATTATTATTATTTTTATTATTATTATTATTAGTATTATCATAATTAATATTATTATTAATTATATTACGTCATATATTATTATTATTATAATTATTATTATTTGCAATATTTTTTTAGTAACTACTTCTAAGAAAATCTATATTTTTGTTCATGTTTTTCCTCCCATAAGAAATCGCATAAATATGAAAGGTCTCATCTCCCGTGTTTGTGTTCACAGTCGTTTATTTACTTCTGTGTGATAGGTAGTTTAGGTTACATAGGTATTTTCTACTCTTTAATGGATAGATTAGTATTATAGGATAGAATGAGCTTCGCTAGAGATATTACGATAACGTCATTAAGCGCAAAGCGAAGATAGTTGTTGTTTAATTGGCTACTGTAGAACAAACGGGAAATATTGCACAAACTTTCTCTGACTAAACTTTTACAGAATTTTTTGAAAGAAGCTTTCTAGCGCATCAAATATGATTGATATGAACTGGTTCATTATT
>JABUQX010028137.1:27500-40610 GCA_015478945.1 Trachelipus rathkii
TGTGATATGGTTTTCTGCAATTTTTTCATCGAAGAGTAACTGAAAGGCAATAAAAAATTATTCTGCTCATTTTTATATTTACCTCTCATATTTATACTATTAAGTATTATGTATATTTATACATATATTAATTATAGTATGGTATTAGGGTTATAGTATATATATAGGTGGTACTATATATAATATATACTTAAATATATATATTAATATTTATTATATAGTATATATATATATGAAAAACAAAAAAAAAAAAAAAAATATATAGTTGATTTATAATATATATTATAATATATATATATATAATATATTATATATATATTATATAAAAAAAGTAGGTATATATATATTATTGATTAATATACATGTATGAGTTATAATAACGATCTATAATATATATAAAAATACAAATATATATTGTAAAATAACATTAAAAAATAAATATCTTTGTAAAACGATTGATGAAATTTTTTTTCTTATTTTACTAACACATAAGAATTCACTACATTTCAAAAGATTATAAGAAAACTTATTTGTGGTAGTAAGTAATGGGCCACAGCATTAAACCAATCTAAAGTAAGGTCAATGACTGTAAAATTCTAAGTGAATGCTGTTTATAATTTGGAATAATATATGAACATCGGAGCTAGAACAGCTTAATCCAACATCAATAGACAAGATTAGCAAAAGTTAAACAGGAAGGTAATCATCAAGGGCCAGTAACAGTAAAGCTTGCAACCATTGGGTATAATTTTTGTAACCCCAAAATCATCAGACTGCATTCATAGACTATCGCAGAGGATGAGTATTCAAAAGCGAATGGAATTTATGGAAAATGAGTATCCTGAATTGATGGCCATTTGTATAAATATTTTAAGAGCAAATTCTACTCCATTTCATAAAAAAGTTAACTATTTGATGAGTCTCTGTTGTCAGCAAGTGCCCTTCATCTTGAAGTACGACAGATGATACTCTTCAAAAGAAAATTAAGATGTATTGATAAGGTATATATAATAGATAAATAGTAAGACATATGTTAAGCAACTTCATCAAAAATAGCTAATGTTGAAAGGGTTATTTATCAACTTTCGGACTTGTGCACAACAACATTAGAAATAGGTGGAACAGTCTAAAGCAGGGAAATAGTTTTTTTTTTGTCAAAAATTCTTAATGATATTCAGTTTCTGATTTTTAATGATGAATCTCTCTCTCTCTCTCCTCTCTCTCTCTCCTCTCTCTCTCTACTCTCTACTCTCTATCTTTCTTCTCTCTCTTCTCTCACTCTCTTTACTTCTCATGCTCTCTCTCTCTCTTCTCTCTCTCACTCTCTCTCTCTCTCTCTCTCTTCCTCTCTCTCTCTGTCTCCTCTCTCTCTCATTTACATATATATATTAATATATATAATATATATATATTAATATATATTTATATATATATATATATAAATTATATATTATAAATTATTATATATATATATATATATATATTATATAATTAATATATATTCCTAGTATTCAAATATAAAGGTAAAATAAGAATACATTTGTAATCATTATAGTGTTATTTGAATAAATTTTCTTCAAGCGTTTTGTTTTGATTTTTTGAGGTAAAATAATAGTATAACCTTTTTTCAGATAAGTTTAATTATATTATAATATGCCCTCTTAATTTTTACTTTATGAGTTTATATTAAAACTCAATAATTAATAATTTTGTACATTTAATGGTTATCTGAGATAAAATTTGAAATTTTAAGAATCTAAAGAAATTTATTATTTATTTATTGATATTTTTTTTTTAAAACATGGTATTTGTCTCAACCTTCTATAATTGATTATATATATATATATAATCATATATATATTTATTATTATAATTTATATATATTAATTATTATAATAACTATTATATATTTAATCTAACAAATTAGCGTAAAGATAAAATAATTTCTTTCTAATCTTTGATATTTTAAGAAATATAGTCATTGATTAATTTGACGCTATTTATATATAAAATACAGCATTATATAATATATATAATTAATTATTATATATATATAATTATATATAAATATATATATATCTATATATATAACATCATATTACATTATATATTAATATATATATATATTATATTGTTTCCTATATACAAGCAAGGATCTACTATAAGAAATATATTAATTATTATAAATCTAAAATTAATTATTATTATTTTTTTTTTTTTTATTTTTTTTTATTTTTATTAATGTATTTTATTTTTTTTTTAAAAACTTTAATTTTATTTTTTTAAATTTTTTAAATTTTTTATTATAATTTTTTTATTTATTATTCTTTATTATATCATCTTTAATTTTTATTTTTTTTAATTCTAATTTATATAAAACAAATATATATATATATTATATATATATATATATATATATGTATATTATTTAATAATATATTATATTATAGATATATATAATATAGTAATATATATATGATATATATATAATAGTATATTATATATATATTATATATATAATTATATATATTATATTTAAAGCATACGTATATTATACACATACTTACAACACTATATTTAATATATATATCACTAATTTATATATATATATATATTATATATATAGTATATATATATAATATATATAATTATATATATATAATTGTAAATATCATATTTTATAATTATACTATAAATATATATAATATATATATAATATATATATAATATAATTTATAATTATTATATATTATATTAATATATATATATATTATATATATATATATATAATTATATAATATATAAATTATATATATATATTATATATATATATTTTAACGCGGATCACAAAAAATAGATGTTAAACCCAAATTAGTGGTTTCAAATTTTAAAAAAAAAAACAAAAAAAACAAAGCAATTCATTTTAATCCGTAAATGAAATATATATTTAATCTCTAGCTATTATTAATGCCAAAAACACTTCATTCAAAATGGCTGTCTTTTGCCTTAAGCACAAGCCTTTAAATCTGTTCTGCATAACAAAAAACTACATCAGAAAGTTCTTCACCGCACCCGTTTGAGTTAGGTTAGGTAGGTTAGGTTAGGTTAGGTTAGGTTAGAGTTAGGTTTAGGGCAATTAGGTTTAGGTTTAGGTTAGGTTAGGTTAGGTTAGGTTAGGTTAGGTTAGGTTAGGTTAGGTTAGGTTAGGTTAGGTTAGGTTAGGTTAGGTTATATGATGTTATGGTTAGGTTTGTGGTTTTTAAATAATTTGTATTTATTTTAGGTTGGTATTGGGTAAGGTTAGGTTTAGGTTAGTTAGGTATAGGTTTAGTATGTTAGGTTAGGTTAAGTTTTGTTGGATTCGTTAGTGAAACTCTAAACAACCAGTTTTTTTTTTTTACAAATGTCTACCCATTTTTCTGTCGACCCATTTTAATTTCAACCATTTGGGTATAGGGCCAGTTCGGTTAAAGAGCCTATATTTGAGCATCAATTTGAGCAGATCTTATGCTGTAAAACTGCTCAAAATTTGTAATTGAAAAGGTTAAGATGGGAGCTGCCAGACGGCCAATCGTAAACCGTCAGAAAATGGGGGAACATTGTCCCTGCGTCAAGTCTAAATAAACCTTGCTTTATGTGAAGTTACTGAATACTGTTGAAAGGTTCATGGTTCAATTGTGGAGAGGGTCTGACCTAATAGGTTTATTACACATTTCAGAACGGTTTGCTGGTACACAGCTGCCGAGGGTTTAACACCACCTTCAGAAAAATGTATGTCTGTGACCCCATCGTAATTCACTCCCCACAAAACCATGAAAGAAATCGGATGATGACTTCACTTGCCACGTGAAACGAGTTCTGCTGCTTCTATAGACGACGCAGCATAATCTCCCCTCTCCCCCATTATCGTTTTGTTTATTAAAGCATTCTTCCACGGTAGAGATTTTTTCGTTTGTAAGGAAAGTTTTTAGATGGCGATCATGCTCGTACTCAGCCAACAAGCTTTTAGACTTTTCTCACTTACCTTTATAACGTCCTTGAATAAATGTCCTTTGCGCCTTTTGTTTAGATCCTGCTTGACGATGCTCGACATGATATTCTTAGCTATCTGCATTTCACGTGACATGATGTGTTTTGTTTAAATAGATGAATTCCCTCAATTCATACCTTTACAGCTTTGATAGCCTGCGGTGTCAGAACAAAAGGTGGCCTAAAAGATTTATAATGATCTTTTGGATCATCATTGTCCTCGTATAACTTTGTGCCACGGTACACAAATATATTGCTAATACCTAGCGGTTGTAAAGTCTTGAAAATGGAACTCATTTGAGCCATTTCTAAGCCACATTTACGTAATGCAATAACAGCAACACGGTTTTATTTATCGCCCAACTCTACGCACAAAAACAGTATCTCAGCTTAAAGTGTAATGGTTACTACATATCAACAACCTAAGTTATCGCCTTGGACAACTAATTTCTTGCAAGGCTGTATAGAGTAAATTCAATTTTGTGGCAGTGTATTTGGGAATACTTGAAATATATATATATATATATATATATATATGTAATAATATATATTTATCATACTTATAGTATTTATATATATATATATATATATATAATTATATATATAATATTTATATATAAAGTATATATCTAATATATAATTTTATATATATATTAATATATATATATATATTATATAATATATATATATATTATTTGATATGATTAATATAGTCTTCAAGGGTAAGTATATATTTAGTTATATTTGTAATAGTTATGATATAAAGTAGTTTAATATATAATGTTAGTATTATTTATAAGTTATATAATCCACTATTATAGAAGTTTGTAACAGTTAGCTAGAGCGTGATAACAATACATGCTCATCCTAATCTTAAACATTAAAACATGCAAAGCCAAGACAATACATGTGATCTATACTTATTCAACACCTCTTCATATTATGTGAATAAATATTGAAAAGCGCTATAGTGAGAGTGTTAGTAGATGACGATTTCACATATGGATTGCTAAATATAGCTAATTATAACAGAATCGATCTTTTATCTTTTATTAGTACAGATTTTGTGGAGTATGTGCTGAGTCCCAAAAATTTATAAATAGGAAGATCTTAATATATGTATTATTGTTATTTTTTAATGATTATTTTTATACGAAAAACTAATTTTCTTTTGTTTTATAAAAACAATTTTGCTTTAATATTATTTTCATTATTATTATTTGAGTTAATTATTATTAATTATTATTAATTATTATTATTTATTATTATATATATATTAATTAATTTAATTATTATATTATTATTTATTATTATAATTTAATTATTATTATTATTTATTAATAATAATAATTTTATTATTATATATTATATATTTATTTATTATATTTTTATTAAATATATAATTATTATTTAATGTAATTATTATTATTATATATAATTAATTATTATTATTATATAATTAATTTTATGTATTTTTATTCATTATTAATTATTATTATTATTATAATTATATATTTAATATATTTTAAGTAAGTGTATTTAATATATTATTATATAATTAATATAACTATTATTAATATATTTGATTAGTAATTATTATTATACATTATTTAATTTATATATTATATTATTATTATATATTATTATTTAGAAATTATATTTATATTTATTATTTAATTATATTAATTAAATTATTATTATTATTATTAATTTTTATATATTAATTTATTTATTAGTAGTAGTATGATAGTAATACAGTAGTAGTAGTAGTTAAGTAGTAGTAGTAAAGTAGTTATGTTATTTTAATTTTAAGTAAGTATGGTTTATTATTATGTATATTTATATATTTATTAATTATTTATTATTTATATGTGAAATATTAATTATATAGAACAGTATACGAGGATGGAGATGATTTCACTATTACTTTAATATGCATTTATTTACATCCATGAGTAATAATTGTCAATTGTCAATTGTCAATTGATCAATTAGCAACTAGGTAAAAATAAAATCGATTAATAAAAAAATTGTACATTATGGAGTTATAACCTAATCACTAAAAAATATTCATATACTTAAAACGAGTTATAAATGCTACCACTTAGATAAACTATTAAATAAAACACCTTTCTTTAACTTATAGTTATTAATTTGCGTGTGTTATTCACATTATGCATCTCTCCATAACTGGAAACATTTACAAATTCAGACATAATTATCTACTAATAACTTACTGTTATAAACGGTTTCGTATGTAATATAACTGTATCATACACTGTCATACTAAACGTCGAAATAGAATGATCCTTTAATACTTATTAATAAGATCATTATTATTATATGGGGAACCTAACTGAGAACGTTAAAACCTCGTATAAAAAAGTGATAATGTACGTCATTGTCCATGTCTTATAGCAAATAATAATTTAAACGTATCGTATGTTCTAAATCTACAAAATCTTTGAAAAGCAGGAGAGGAGAGTAGGATGCGGTGCAATTAGGTTGGTCAGGCAACATAAAACAAAATGTAAATGAATTTAAGAATTTTTTCAATTCAATAACACGAGAACATTGGTATCTGACGAAAAAATTCAACTACGTTCGTAGACATATGTAATTATGAATACGACAATCATTTCCCTATTAAAACATAAAAAACTTGGTGCTAATAGATTAAAACCACATTGCATTAACACGCTAAGTTAGCTAAACTCTATAACGCAAAAACATAACTCTAATCGAAACTTTAAAAACAATTATATATATATATTATTATGTACTATTTCACATAGTGTTAGCAATATATGATATAAACAATTAAGCAGTTCTAAGAAAGCAAAAGAGAAAACGATATCTAAACTTAAATATCCAGGACATAGCGAAAAGATCGAATGGACACTTGGGGTTTATATCATAATTATCTTATGAAAAAGAAAAATACTCGAGCTACGTTATTTCAATATGTTAAGCAATCTGAGAGTGCTTAAACATCAATTTAAAATCAGAAGGAAAAACGAAATATTGAGGTCTGCAGTCGTTACTAAAGGAATACTTCGTAAACGTCTGGCGCAAATCTCGAGAGACAAGTACACATATACGTAAATCATGATAGTGAATTATTTGTCCAGACTTACTGAGCTCTATTTATTTCCTCATATGCTACTCTACTGATTCGGAGTAAAAACAGTAATCGAGATATATAAAAAAAAAATGGTGATAATATAAATATATAGCCACAGTACATTTCATATGCCACAAGACATGAATGTTAGGACAAATTTAATCCTTGTTCAATGAATCATGGGTTTGAAGAATTTTACTCCTATTTATTTCATCACATTGTTCATAGTAGTTGATAAGCTATATTAAACTTTAAAAAAGGAGACTTCTGCTAGCAATTAAAATATATCGAGTACACAATAGCATTAACTCACAACAGATATAATATTTTGAGAAATTAGTTTTCAATCAGTATACGAGAAATAATTATATAAGTCGATAGAACAATATGCTTAATGATGCTAGCCAACGAGTGTGTGGTGTTTAGAGAAAGGCCTTCATAGAAGTTCATCTGCTTGTATCTTCCGTAAAGCCTCATTGCTTAACGAAAACTGAGCATGACAATATGAAAATAAAGACTCTCCCGCTTTTGATTAATTAGGATTCCAAAAGCTTTTGACTTGATTGATCATGAATCGTGTGAGTTAGACTAGGATGAACAAGAATGGGCTTCAGTGCGGGACAATGCTGACAGGGAGTGGTTTAAAAGACTACTTAAGAGAGAGAGTTTCTATACGACAATGAATTACTATGAAACTAATTCACACACTCTCAAACAGTCAACGCGGTCGTACCCAAGCCTGGGTCTATTTCATTAGGACACCGTTTTTATATATTACTGTAGGAAACTAAGAAATAAACATGGGAAAGTAGGGGAAATGATACTGTTAAAAACCCTCTCTATTGAAACTGCTGTGAAAGAGATGATGAGATCCTCTATTTTAATAGATGTCAACGTACACCACGAGTCTCTTTCTCGTAAAGCAACTGACACAATTACACAAAAAATACATGAACTGGATAGATGCCGAGAAATAAGGGGACGAAACTGAATATTTAAATTTAAAGACAAACATTACAGTAATTTTATAAGGCAAATAAATAATTACGCATTTAATATTAATCATTACAATTGCGTGAGATAGAAAGGGCTGAGAATGCTAAAGAGTTTCGGTGGATGAGCAGTGTCGCTGATAAAAATGACATTTGAAAGAGCGATAGTGTGAATATTACCAACTAGGTTACAGCTTGTCGAAGATAAGGGCTGCGGGGCTGTAGATACTTTCGAGAGTGAATGCTTGAGAAGATTTCTGTAACACTTAGAGCTTGCTCTTGAATGAGTAGCCTAGATATACACACTAGTTAAAGTGTGTGTCGAAAGAGACAGCTCACATCATACAATTATAGTCGTGTGGGTATATGCGTATCGGTAAGCGGAGAGTAACTTCAGTAATTCACTGGCGGAAATTAGAAACAGAGACGAAGTAGTATTATATGGTTACCAATAAAAACAAGAAACTTTTACCGTGGGATAGGAGTCAAGCATTTTCCAAGTAAACAAACCATTAGAATTTAATTACCAATAAGTGGAAAAGATTCTGAAAAGGAGTTGCTAAATATTATCACTGGTGTTGGCTTGAAGAGAATAGCAGTGAGAAATGGATATTACAATAACAATGAACATGATAACTTCTTGCTAACAAATTTTAATTCAAACCAAGCGAAGGCGAGTAAAATCACAGATAAAGACTAAGAGATAATTATTTGACATTTAATAAGTTGTCTTGGTATAGCTCAAAAAGGAGGTATGATAAGTATTCTAGATACCTTGTGATTATGTGTGCTAAACTTTCATTAAGTATATGTCACAGAAATTTCAGGATGTAATGTACACTTAACATAGGCCTATACGAAAATCCCAGTCAAGAGAGTAGATAATCATCCATCAAATCTAATACTATTTGCAAAACTTAAAATATCCATATCATAAGAGGAAATTTAAAGCTACTTAATTACCTAAATACCACCATCTATACTTACTATTATATTTATTAACTTATTAATATATATTATGTTTTAGTTATATAGTAAAAGGAAAAAATTATTATTATTAAAGAGTGATCCTGGAACCTCAATTAATAAAGCACCGTTGATATAATATTATATATTAACTATTTTTTATTATTATAATTCTTTAATTAATTATTATTATTAATTATTATTATTGTATTATAGATAGTAGCTTAAGTAGTAGTTAGAGTAGATATGTTAAATTGGTACACAATTTGGGCGTTTGATAACTATATCATAATTATTTATATTATGGTTAATTATTATTATTTATTTTAATTATTTAATTGTGATTATTATTATATTATTATATAATTGATTATTTATATTTTTATATATTACAATTTAATTTTAAATTTATTATTACAATTACTTTATTATATTTACTAATTTTTAATTTTATTATTATTTATATATAATATTACAAATTATTATTATATTTATTAATATTATTATTATTATATTAATATTACAATTGTTTTAATTAATTATTTAATTATTTATTTAATAAGGATATATAAGAATATTAAGTATTATTAATTTATTTATTAATTAATTAATTTAATATTATTATTTTAATTATTATTATTATTAATATTTATTATTATTTTATTATTATTTATTTAATTATATTATTATTATATTTATTTATATATTTATATATTTTTTATATTATTATTTATTATTATTTATTTATTATTAATATTATTATTTAACTTTATATTTAATATCATTAGTATTTATTATTATTTATTATTATTATTATTCATTTTATTAGTTATTATTATCACCACTAGTCATTGTCTCACCGCTTTACTACTCTTATTAATTATTATATTATTATATATTATTATTATATTAAATTAATATTATTAATTATTATTTATTATTAATATTTATTATTCTTATCTAATTATTTTTTTCTTGTAACTTATATCACTTTACATCACCATGACAAGTTTATCCTGAAATAATATATAATATATATATTTTACTTAATTACTCTATTTATTTTACTGCATTTATTATTACGTGTATTATATGTTTTATTGTTGTGCAAAGCGCTGTATTGGATCACGGCTCATGCATGCGTAATAACATAGTTCATTTGTTTTAATAGCTTATATACCTAAAGACAAACACTTCACGGATTTTGAGGTTGTAAACATTTCCGAGTTATTTAATATTTGATTTGATTTACATTGTTCGTATTTGTCGTAATTGTGTTTATATTATATTACACTTTATTCATGTCGGTATAGACATATAGAGGTATTATTAGTTTATTATTTTTTTACGATATTAATTATGCCTAATTTGATAATTTAACAATATTATTAATATATATTATTTTATCATTTGAATTTTTATTGAATAATATAACAATTATCATTATTATGATTATATGATTATTATTATTATTATTATTTATTATTATTATATTATTATTATTATTAATTATTATTTATTAATTCATTATTATTAAGATTATTATTATCCATTAGTTATCTTCTATATAATTTATTCTAAATATATATGTATTGTGCTTAATAATATTGAGTAATATATTATGATCTCTAAATTCCAGATTTTTAGGGGACTTTGTATCTTCCTTATTTAATTAATTAAAATGTTGGAAAATCTCAGATTGCTGATGTTTATCTATGCTAATAGTATTCATAATTATATTTAAAGTATGAAGTGGTAACATCTTCTCTACATTTATTAATACAATATATCTTATCATCATCGATAATTAATTAAGATAATTTATTGGTATGATTATATGATATTGTGAATTTTTCATATAATGTTATATAATTTTCATAAAATTAGTTCTAAAAATTATTAATTAATTATTTATTATTATTATTATTATTATTATTCCATTATTATTGTTTTGAAATATTGATATTGAATTATTATAATTTTTTATTATTATTTATTATTCAAATTAAAATTCAGTATATTATGCATTTGCGAGCATTAACATCATAAACTTTTTTTATTACATATTTGGGTCATCAAAGACACTAGACATTTGTGTGTTTCATATTTTAGTATTGAATTCTGATGTGCATATTTGTGAGATAAGCTTATAGGGTTACCAAATTATTTTTTGTTATTAAAATATAATATTTTTGGTATATAACGGAGTAAAATTGGATTAAATAATTGTGTTAAATTGTTATAACAAATATAAATATTTCCTATATCTTATGTGAATAACTTCTTATATCTGATTCTCGATTGCTGATGGTTGAATACTTTTCTGATTCTTGTCATTATTATTTGACTTTATTTATTCTGATTATTTTAATTGTTAAAAATTTTTCTTAATTCTAACAACGTGGTGATTACTCTTACTATTTAGTTTTACTAACCAAATTATTTAATTATATTATGTTATTATTATTTATTTTATATATTTTATTATTTATTTTATTATTCAATATTTATTATTATCTATTTCTTCGATTATCTAATTTTATTATTTATTATTATTATTCATATGATATATAATTATTATATTATATTAATTATTCCGGATGATTATTTATTGATTATCTACTATGATTATTATTTTATCGTAGAGTTTGGGGCATATGTGTGATATTAGAGGTCTATGAAAGAAACTCCAATTTAGTTTTGGTTTCCGGTGTACTAACGGTGATCGATGAAATAGTCAATAGGATTAAATTAGCATTGATGCTTGTTGGTATCTGTGCTTTATTGTGTTTATTTTTATCTATCAATTACAATGATTAAATTACGATAATTGTTACACATTGCTAGGTTAAGGATCTGTAACAGGCATTCAAGCTCATATGTTGATGCAATAAAATATAGTATGTAGTTAACAAAATTATGAAATATTTATATGCAATGTATTGTGATTCAATGAAGATTCGATATTGGTAATATTAAATTTTATTAGTGTAACTGGTGTGCTTTTGAACAGTTCGACAATTACAAGTATAAAGTAGAAATTGGCGTCTGATTTATTGGCTTATTGAAATAAATTTGTAATGAATAAATATTATAAGTTATATGATTACTAAAATTACTGTTATTAATATTGAGAGTATATGTAATACTGGATCTGAATAAATATTTTTTGATTTGATTATGTAGTTATTATTATTATTAAAATCATTTAATTTATTATAATTATTTTTATTATTATATTAATATTATTATTATTATTATTATTAATTATCTTATTTATTATTAAATTATTAGATTATGTGTTAACTTGTTGATGTTCCATTATTTTAATTTAATTATTTTTATTATTATTAACTTCATTATTATTATTAATTATTTGTTATTTTTTATTTTAATTAATTATTAATTATTATTATTTTAATAATTCTTTAAGTATTATTATATAGTGTATTATAATATATATACTGTATTTTAATATTGATTAATTATATACATTATTAACTTTACCATTTTATTTATTATTAACTATTATAATTTATATATTTCAATAATGTACGTATATAATTATATTAAATTCTATAGATGATAACATATAATATTATGTTTAGATATTTTGTTGTGCAAAAAATTAATGATCATATATATGAATAATATAATAATAAAATATAGTATAATATATAATTTATATATATTATAATAAAATAATAAATAATGTATAAATATTAATTATAAATATATATTATACTAAAAGCTGTAATTAAAAGTTAAGACGGTAGATTATAAATATATATAAGTTTAATTGGAGGCAAATTTTGCCTTGAAAAAGTATAATCACACACACACAAGATAGTAAAAAAATTATAACATTGGATTCAAGAACTATAATTTAAATTATATCTATAATATGCTACAACTATTTCTATATATGCCCAATCCGTCTATACATTCAAACACACATGACCAAAATGATCAACAGATTTTATTGAAAAATGACGACGA
>JABUQX010028138.1:0-7500 GCA_015478945.1 Trachelipus rathkii
GTACGCAATTTCATGTTATTTTTGTTGACGGGAGTCGGGGCTGAGGAATGTAACAGTTTCGGTGAGAGTATGTAAATGTGTCGAAAATATTAGGGAACGTTTGGTGTGCAAATTTTCAATGGAAGTTAAATATATGGTTGTGTAATATACATAATAATGAGACACGTAAGCAAGATAGCTATAAGAAATTATATTGTGTAGTGAGAAAAAAGATTTTTAAAGCCTACATTAGAACTATTATCATTATAGTAAAGTAACCAAAATGTAGAGTAAGATATATTACTGATAGGATATTACTACTATCTATATACATAATTATATATAATAAGTAATATATATATATAATATATACTAATATATAATATGATATATAAAAATAATATTATATATATAGATTATTATATATTATATATATACTTATATATATATTATAATTATTATATATATATATATATATAATATATATATTTCTCAAAAAGAACTTACCATCGTTTTATAAGGTCAATTTTAGTTTCCTTGCTTTTGCTGAGGTGTTCAAATATTTTTCATTGCTCGGACTTTGGTGCTGAGTAGTACTCGATGATTGACAGTAAAGCAAACCTATAATAGCGATCCTCTCCAACACATATTTCCGTAAACAATACATTTTTCAGACGCCGTTAAATGTCCGAAAGGTTTTTTTCCTACTGTTGGGTGGATACATGAGCTACATACTGCTAGGGGGGAGATTATTCAGGAGGAGTAAGCAATGTTTTAGGAAAACGCTCCTCATTGTCACAACTTAGCAAAGCCACGATCGAAGTGTTTTTGGTTGTTATTCTTCTACGAGCCATTTAACGCTGCCAGATACACACTACTCCGTTTTAGTGTATCCTCGTGAGAGGTCTGGAAAAGGTCGTCAATTTATAAAAGAGAAGCTTTATTCAATGATGGCTTATAGAGGTATCATTGCACTTTTTCGCCTGGTAAAATATAAGCTGAAGTGAAATATATGAATAGTGTTTCATGCGAGAAGAAATCCGATCATCAAAACGAAGACAATCAGATCATCAATAAACCGGAATAAAAACTGAGATGGCGGTAGGATATGATTGCGGGATCTTGATGTAGGCACATTACAACGATTTTTCTGGAACTTCGTAGTTCTTGGAATTGTTTATTTCATTAGCCTAAAGCTGTCGCATCATTTTTAGCTTGTGTAACATATGGTTTTTTAAACTCTGTGTGCTGCTTTTGTTTATCTTTTTCGTGAAGTTGAATAAATGCCTTTCATTAAGTTTATTGCACTGACAATGTCCAAATGAACACTCTGTATCTGTTTTGATAAGGTGTAGGTTATTTCCAAGAATTTACTTAAAACGTATTAATGTTATAAAATTCTAATTTCTGATTTGAATTTAACACGAAGTAGCTTTCTGTGATAATTCACGCCATTCTTTTTATTTCTTCCCAATGACGCAAGTATTGCTCAAGAGCCTGCTTTAAAAAAGGAAAACCGTTTCCATGCCGTTCACAACAATCTGGTCTCGCAGCAACGTTTTGATCCTTCTTGTTATCTTGGTTACTAAAAATCTTTTTATTTTAAATCTTCGCAGAGTTTTGTGCTCTTCGGAATCGATCGAAAAAAAGTGCATATTTCAGAGATGAATCCTAGACTTCAAATTGCCTGAATTTTAGAAGAGTCTGAGAGACATTAGATTTAAAAAATGTACAAACACAACTGTGTGTATAGAGGCTTTAGGATACTCATAATCCGATATATACAGATTGCACCCTACGGAATTCGCCGTCTTCATGGAGTAGGATCCATCATATCCTTTGCCTCTTAAATTTTCGAGTTTGAAAAAACAAAGATAGCCGAGTCTCTCCAAAATTACATATGCCAATGCTTTCCCTGAGATATCATAAACCGGAAACAAATGATACAAAAATCGCTCCTCTAAGTAAAAGAGTATCACCTCCATCACCACCATCGCGTAACTTCACAAGTGAAAACTGTTTTGTTAGGGAATATATCCATTGTTTTAATAAGCCTAAAATACTCGAAAAAAATATTTTTATTAACTTCTTCACTATTTTCCTTTGTATAAGCTGACTAAATGACTATGATTTCTTCATTCTGTATCATGGGACTCGTATAACATTGAATTTTTGGACTGATTAGAAAGTAGTTGGTCTTTTTCAAAACCTGGTACCATCCAATTTGCTTCGATAACTTAAGAAAGCTTAAAAATAAAAAGTCATTTTCAGTTGGAGTTGATAATTCAATACGCCATATGTCCAGAGTCACTTGAGCCGCTTAATGCAAGACCTTGCTGGCCACATAAACGCATAGTTTCAATATTGGAGACAATGTTTTTAAACTTATTTTTTTCTTCACATTTTTCTAATTTTGAGTGTCCAGTTGTTTGTGCTACAGCTTTCGCATTTTTCCTGAATATATATATATATAATATTATTATATATATATATATATAGTAATTATATAAATATATATATTATATATATTTATATAAACGAATATATATTATATATATACGATATATAATATAATATATATATATATATAATTAAGTATTATATATATATATTATAATCAAATATTTGAAGAAAGATCGTTTTTCTGAATAAGAGCTTTAATATTATCTTATATATATATATCATATATCATATAATCATCATCTAATATATATCATAAATATATAATATGATAAGTATATATATATATATACTATATATATATATCATATTATATAATTATATAATATATTATATTAATATATACAATATATACTATATATATATATATATAATTATTATATAGTATTTATTTATATATTAATAATATAGTATATAATATAATTCATATATTATGTTATATTAATACGATTATATATATAATATATTATATAAATATATATATATTATAATATATATATAATATATATATATATATATTATAATATATATATATATAATATATATAACTATATATAGTGTATATATAATATAAAATATATAGGAAAGTAGGCAGCTTATATATGATATATATATATATATATATAATATATATATTATATATTACTATATATACTTATATATCTAATATATAGTATTATATATATATATATTTGTTGTTTGTTTTCTGCTGAAAAATTGCAGTCGACAACTTCGGGGGGGGGCTGCAGCCCCCTCAGCCCCCCCTGGCTACGCCCCTGCTTTGCATTAATAAAATCAGACCAAAGAAGGATTAAAACGGGGGGAGAACCTGGCAGATGCCTTATTGTATTTTTAAGAATCTAATCAGTGGTCAAGTCTGAGTAGATGATATTAGATGTAAGTGATAAGTCCGTGTAACTATAAATGCAGTAGTGTTATATTATAGTAGTATATAGTATAATATATTATATAAGTATATATATAATATATATATATATATCTAAATATATAGTACTATACATATATATATATATATTAACATATATATCTATATATATATATATATACTATTAATAACTATAGTATATATATAATATATATATATATATATATATATATATATTATTATTTATATATATAAAAATAGTTATAATATATATATATATATATATATATATATTAATAATATATATAATATTATATTATATATATTATATATATATATCTAATATATATATATAGTATATATATGATTTATATAATATTATATATATATATATATATCTATATATATATATATATTATTATATTATATATATATTATATTATAATATATATTAATATATATATATATTATATATATATAAGGTAAGTATATAATCCGTAGACCACTTCCCTAAATTATTTAAGTTATCAAAATTTTTTTGAATATCTTAAGTCTCCTAATTATAATTTTTGATAATAACTAAAAAAAATACTTCACAAAGAAAATTAAGAGTATATGTTTTATTAATAGAAATGAGGAAACGTATTTGTAGTTGGTGAAGATTTTTCTTAGTTGAGAGTGGCTGCTGTTCCTATAGTATATATAATATATATATAATATATATAATAATATATATATTTATTATATATATATAATATATTGAATATATATATATAATATATATATAATATATATATTCCTTTTTTTCTTTCCTCTCCGCAGGAAGGATTCTTCATCCTGTCAGCACCGCGCAAAGCATCTTTCTCCAGGACATCTCTCTCCTGCACTTATTCCTCTTTCTTTCAAGCGCTCTCATTTTTTGGTAGCTGACATCTTTCCAGAGTCCTCCACCGATTCCGCTCATCTCTTCTTCGGTCTTCCCCTTTGGTCTTCTGCCCTCTGGTGTCATTCCCATGCTTCTTTTCGGCATTCTCGTCCTGCTCCCTCCTCGTCTCAGATGTCGCCCACAGCATCTCAACTCCATTTTTTATCTTCAGTCCCATCTGATTCACTCCGATATCTTTCTCTAATAACTTCATTTCTTATCTGTCTCTCTTACTCTTTCAATCATAGTTCTTAATATCCTCATCACCGCCGCTTGTATTCTATTCTCCTCTCTTCTCGTTGTTGTCCATGTTTCAGCTCCGTACAGCAGTGTGGGAGTCAGTATCCTGTTAAAAATCACTTTTTTAACCTCTATTCGCGATGTTTCTTCTTGCAATGCAATGGGTTTAACCGCTTTTTTATAACTAATTCCATACTTTTCCATCTTCGCGCCGTAATCTCTTCTCTCCACTTCCTCCTCCTCCTGTTAAATACACCGCCTCCGAGTAATTGCAGGTATTTACCGCCCTCACCTCCTCCTCTCTCACCTCATTCTCATCCCCTCCATCATTTCCTCCAGTTTACTGTTAATCATCTCGATCTTCTGTTGCTCATCTTCATCTCTGCTTCTCTCCAACTCCTCGCAGAACACCCACCCACCTCATCGAATCGCCTCCTCTTATCATCGCTCAACATGCAGCATAGAGTCGTCCGCATCTTGCCTATTATGTGTCCCCGTTTCCAAATTCTCGGTCCAGTCAAATACGGGAACATGAATACAAGTCTATAGAATATTACCAAGGACAGTTTTTCTAGGGAACACAATAAGAAATGTAGAAAGACGTGTAACCTTGATTCATTCTGTAAAAGTGTTTAAAATTTTTTGAATGCTGTTTCCCCACGGAGTTATGTTGAGTGTTGACTCACTTGCAACATTAACAAGAAAGGATTGGATAGTATAACTGGATTGTATATATAGGCATCCAATTTAGTTACTTCTGACCGTAGCAAGTGGCGGTATTCCTAGTATTTAGCCTATTAAAGTTCAACCGCATGTTGTAGCTACCAATTATCACAATTAACTTATTAACAGCTTTGTATTGTGGTTAGCAATAGATGAACTTAGCGTAAGATTTTTACTTTTGATAAGTAGCTTTTGGCGTAATATATTCGTAGATTGACCGTTTTGTTTAGCGGAAATTGACAGGCCCTTAGGGTGGTGGTGAGGTAGGTTGTGTTTGTTCGCATGCGGCATTGTATCTTGATAAAATATTTCGTTGACTGGGCACAGTCTCAGATAGAGTAGCCAGTGTTTGCCTTAACTGGTTCTTGTGCGATTTCCTTCTCTCTATCGAGGTAATACTAGGAACTTGATATATATTAACTTTCTGATTGGACAACGATATTGATGGTAGTAAAAAGCTAAAGTGAAAGAATATGTTTTAGGGTGTTCTAAGCTGGTCCGAAAATTCAGCGGCGTTTAGATTGCTTCATCACTGTTCGCTTCAGTGAAGTACAAACTCAATTAAAAACTTTATGAGCAGCATCGATGCAACTATCATCTGCTGACTGTAGATTGCGCACGGCCGACCTATATTAAGGTGCTTAAAAGGAAAAAAAAAGAAGAAGACTTTTCCAAGACACAAGAATGGACAGTAGCTCTCACGAAGTGGGCCGACATCAAGGTAGGATGGAGAAGTCGATATGCGATTGTTAAGTGGTAAGACAAATCTATCTATAAGACATTGATCTGAAGCTTTTAAGTAGGAGCTTCAATGGATCAAAGATTTAACTTTTATAATAAATGACTAGATCTTGTTGATATCAAGTCTTTAAGCAAGCAAATTTGCTAGCAAGTCTTATTTATTTTGGTACGTGTCTTTTAACTTTTAGTTCTCAACCTCCTGTTCAACATTTAATGATATTTACATTGCCATTCTCAATAATTAGTGCCTGAACTGGGCTCTTAATCATAGTTGGAAATGTGATGTAGTGTGTTTGAAGGGTTTTCACGCAAAACATACAACGAACATTTTCAAGACATTTTTGGAAGTTGCAACAGCAACTTACGTGCTTTCTGATTATGAAGAAATTATAATGCCTCTGTGAGAATCATATTATAGAGATGAACAGATATATGGGCAATTGACAATTTTTTATATTCTTGAATGATTTTTCAAAAAACAAGTTAGAGAGGCTCGCGAATCAAAAGATCATCATACTTACTAATATCTTATAAGTTACTTTATATCAATCGCACATCTAATCCAAAATTTTGCTAATTTTGGAAATAAATTTGCTATGTGCAGTCATATTTAGATCGTTAAGCATTTTAAGATTTACCTCCACTCAAATGTGAAATCCCAAAACAATATTTCGCACGGACTCTGAAGAGGCTTCTAAGGCAAACTTTTTCAATTGTAACATGAAGAAGAATACTCATGCAGAACTGGCTTTATGAGTGTTCATCGCATAGCTTCACAATTAGACGAAGGAATTATCAATCATTTGGCAGTTAATTCAAAATTATAAGAATTTTTATAATACCGAATAAAATTATCGGTTTTTTTTTTATTTTACAGAAATATTATTAATGTTACATTATTTTATTCCTTTTATTGAAGTAATATATATAAATATATATATATATATATCTATATATAATATATAATATATATATAATCATATATATTATATATATTATATATAATATAGTATATACTAATGGTAAATATAGTAGCCATATAATAATATAATACATATATATATAATATATTATATTGTATATAATATATTATATATATATTATATCATTATATATATATATATATATATAGTATATATATATATATATATATATATATATATGTAAATATATAAGTAATATATATATATATATATATACTATGATTTAATATATATAATATATTTATATATAACGTAGTATAGTATATAATCTACTAATGATATATATATTATATATGAATATATATATATATATTAAAATATAGTATATATATACATAATATATATATATACATATATAGTATGATATATATATACTATCATATAATATATATATATATATATATATATTATATATAGTATATATATATATATATATCTATATATATATATAGTAATATATATATATATATATATATATATAATATATATATATAGACTATATATAAATCATATATACTATATATATAGTCTATATATTACATATATATAGCGCAATTGATATT
>JABUQX010028138.1:10000-12500 GCA_015478945.1 Trachelipus rathkii
TTAAAAGATAAGTTATCCGTTTAATTTTTTAATTTTGAAACTTTTTAGTTATGTTAGATGCAATAGTTAGTTTTAATACATTCTAATTACATATTTAGATAGTACTAGGGTATTTTTTTTCTTAGTCTTTTTTAACTAGTTTTTAGTGTTTCTATTTTTTTATTTTTTTTAAACGGGTTTTAGCTCAGCACCAACGTTTTTAGTTAATTGTTATTTTAATCTTTACATATCCAGTTTTACGTTGAATAATTGTAATTTTTTTTTTCTTTCGTAAATTTGTGAGGGTGTACGAGTGCGTGTGTGTTTTAAACTTTCTAAACTTTTCACATTTTACATTTTTATTAAAAATAGTTTTATCGTTTTAACATTTCGTTTTTTTTAGTGTGTGAATAATTTTAACCTGTTTTTTTTTGTCTGTTTTTTTTGTTTGTTTGTTGTTTTTGTTTTGGTGTGGTTGTGTGTGCATGTGTGATGGTAGATTTGCGCAGGCGGCGGGCTTTCTATAGACTTTTCTAACATCCGCGCTTAAATTCTAACTTTGCATCCGTGGAATATCACTCTCTAACTCTAACTCTAACCTTTGCTCTTGTCTGAGACACAGATGGCTAAGAATTCATCCTCTAACTCGTTTAATGTATCCAACTATAACTTATTTCATAATTTCCGTCTAAGGGTGGAGTATGTCTATGTAAACATAAACACTCTATAACACGTCTCGAGAATCTTACGAATCTCGAATCTCTAACTTCGACATTCTGTGGCTTAAATCTTTCTTCCTTCTACTACAATAATCTTGTGCTTCTGCTAACTGTTCACCTAACAGAACAGATTTCACGGGCCGTTTTGTTTGAATTCTTTCTACTACTCACAGAGACTGTCTATAATCTTCTCATCCAAATAACTGAAAGTCCTCATATTTAGCGGGATTTGCCAATGTGACACAACACTGAATGGCTTAGGGGTCTCTCATACTGCATTTAGGTGGGGAGGAGGCCGAATCATTTAGTATTCTCAACGATCTGGAGCAAATATTAATTAAAGAACCCACACACGTTTCGGAAATCGTCCTACCAATTCTTGAACACACTTGACTATGTTTCACAAACTAGTCTTAGCTGCATCTATATAATACAACACCTCGTCCTTTGTAATCTGACACAACCTTATATCTCTTAATTTTGAATACTTTCTCTCCAATCAGCCTCCTCCTGCCCTAACGGCGTGTTTTCGTGGCACTGTTTGATCGGGCGATTGGGAGCGCCTTGCGTTGCTTCTAAGCGCTAAACTATAATTGGAATGACTGCTTTGACTCTGGTGACGCCTTCAGCTTCTGCTGATAAGGTGGGAGTGTTAATACACTAATGGGATGAGCAGAGGTCATGTCGCCTCGTTCGTCTAAATCTTTCTCTCTCATAATACTGTTCATGTACTTGGTCTCTGGCTTCATTCATGAGCTAGAGACAGTGCGGTATCGGGAGTGGAAAAATTCTCGTTCTCCTATCACTGCTTGCTAATTTTTTCATTCAGCTTACGAAGACGGTGTTGCAGGGATACATCTCCGGACGAGAACATAGAGCGGGCTTTCAATCAAACGAAAGTGGCGCTAAACGCTCCTTGGTTCTCTACTGCAATCTTTCTGCCCTCTTGCCAAAAACATCTCTAAACAACTTCTGTAAATCTGCTTTCCTCTCTTATTCGTTCTTGATGGTTCTGTTGCTATATCTCCAACTGAAAAGGCATTTCTTCGGCGTCCTGATGTTTCCTCTAACTCACCTGGATGATATCTTGGCATTCCTCCTCCCTCCTCCTTCTCCCTCAGGTGCCTATTGCCTTTGCCTGTGATTACATTGGATCGGGTGCATGGGCTCCTTAATGTATGAACGTTAGGAAGGCGGGTGGCAGACGAGCTGGCATTCCTCCCGTGTTATTGGAGGGAGTCGTGCTTCAGTGCTGGCCCCTCCTCTCGTTCAACTATATTCCTCTATGTCTCAATACTAACTTTCCCTCAGTGTTGGAAAGGCGACGCACATGTTCAACCGATTCCGAAAAAAAGGAAGCGCTCTGATCCTTCTAACTATCGCCCCTATAGCTCTCACTCTCGCTTGTATTCTAAGATCTTTGAAACCCTTCTCAACTCTCATTTCGTTAGACCATCGTGGACATCTCATTCACTTCTTTCGCGATCGCCAGTACGAGCTTTCGCGCTTCGCAGGTCTAGCTGGCGATATACTTTCCTATCATAAAGGGATTTATGGTTTTCCGCCCTTTAGGAACTATGGGGAGACTTGCGTGGTGGCGCTTGACATATCCAAAGCATTTTGACCGGGTATGGCACGCGACACTGCTCTCCAAGCTCCCTTCCTTTGGTTTTCCTCCTTCTCTTTGCTTAATTATGTTACGTTTTCTTCTCAAATGCGCTCCAATATCGTGGTGTTGTTGACGGGCGACCTTCTTCTTCTTTTCTGTCAAAAGTGGTGATGTTCCTCAGGGTTCTGTTTAT
>JABUQX010028138.1:17500-20000 GCA_015478945.1 Trachelipus rathkii
TATTGATATATAATTTATATAGATATATATATTATAATGATATATATATATATATATATATATACTATATATTTTATATATATATATATATATATATTATTATATTATATATATTATATATATTATATTATATATTATATATATATATATTATATATATATATATTATATATAAGTATATATATATATATATATATATATAGATATATTTATATATATATATATATTTATATATATATATATATAGTATATTATATATGTAAATAATAAATATAATATATATATATTATATATATTATATTAGTTATATATATATATATATATCATATATATATATTTATATAAGTACTAGTTATACTTATATATTAATATATATAATATATGTATATCTAAGTTCTTAACGGATTACACTGTAAATAGTGTAAATTAGCAAATGTACTATATATCAAACGAAAGTTTAAACAAAAATAAATATTTTTAGTCGCGAAGGAAGAAGTTTTCAGTTATTAAATTTCTTTTTGTCTATTCCTTAATGAACTACTTTATCCGCGTCTGTTGAAATATGGGAAAGAACGCTGAGCGGATGAACTCCCAGATGTGGCTAATTTTAGCCACTTTTGGGCTCAATTTCATAAGTTGCTCTGCTAAGATCAGAAAGAAAAAATTTTTGAGCGCATTAGTTTTTGTTGCCTAATTTTCTGTTAGGTTTAATATAAATATAAAAATCATTTCGGACAAAGTCTACCTATTGACCTTTTGATCTAAAGTAATTTTTAATTTTAACTTTATTTTATAAATAAAAACTACAATATAAAATAGTAATAAAATAAAATCATAGGGAAATTATATTTTGAAGCTATAATTCAAAAAAAAAAAAATTACAATATGCATAGTTTTTACTCTATGATGCGGAGGAATTTTTAGACTTTTTACCTCAATTGTAGACTCTATATTTTTTTCAGTTTGTAACCTAAAGCTTTGGGTTTCGGTTACGGTGTGTTGTTCGTTTTTAGTCTCTAAAAATGCAGTTTTATTAATGAAAATGAATAGTAGAAAATTTTAGCGTGGTTGACTTGTCCATGTATATTATATATAGTTATATCTATTATTACTATATATTATATAGTATATATTTATCATATATTTACATATATATATATATTGTATTATATTATATAATATGTATATTATATTATAATATATTTATTAATATTATTATATATATTATACAGATAATAAGATATTTGGTAAAAGGTACTTAACGCCGCCCGGAACGGGAGCTCGGATCAAAAAAAAAAAATTTTCACAGGTAGCTTCTATGATACATAAATAGATGCGTTTTAGGGGCGAAATGTTAAAAAAAAAAAAAAAAAAAAAAAGAAAAAATAAAACAACGTAGAAAAACTACAATAGCTACAGCAAAAAAGGAATACATTTCTGGAATCCTGGTTAAGATTTTAGTTAGGAAAATGTAAAAAAAATTTTATTGCTATAATTATAGTAATAATATGATTAGAAAGCCTATTTAGACCTTTTATTATTGGTTACTCGTTTAAAATAAATAGACTTTCTAGTATAGTTTTGTTTTGTTTTTTTTTTAAACTAAAGATCCAAGGGTATACCCCACCGGAGGGCAGGAGTTCGGGTCCGTCTCGGCCTCCCGGGGGAAGCTACGGGTAGGACTATTCCCCTTTACGGGAGGTCTGCTCCGAAACCCCCGCTTTCTTTGGTATTGTGGCAGCGTCCGGGGGTTCGTTCTCCGCCCCTCCCTACGGGGTATAGGAAAACGTCCCCCCCTGTGTTCCGGCGTCGACTGCGAGCCTCCCTACGTTGCCGTGTAACTGACCTTTGACAGATTCTATAGTATATACGTATATATAGTATATATATAATTATTAATAATATAGTAGTATATAATTTTTTTTTTATCTTCTTTATATATATATATATATATATATAATATGATATTTATTTTATATATATATATACTATATATAGATATATTTATATATAATATAATATCTATATAATATATTATAGATATATATTATATATATATATAATATTATATATATATATATATGATATAATATACTTATATATATATATAGTATATATATTAGTATAAGTGGTTATATATATATTGAGTACTATATAGAGATTTCCGCCCCTAAGAGACAGGTAACAAAAAAAAAATTCATTGTCGACCCTAGAACATCTATTTATGTATCATGAGATGCTACCTGGTTGAAAAAAGTCTTTTTCTGCCGAGCTCCCGTCCGTGTTTGCGTTAAGGTACTTTGTCCTATTATTATATTATATATAGTATTATAAGTATATATATATTAGGTATATATATAATATAATATATATATATATATAATTATATATAGGTAGAAGCAGTAGTAAATTGTTTGTGTGGTAAAGTATTTACACGGCAAAAATAGGGGGCTCGAGCCGACAATGAACAGAAGGGGGGACGATTTCCATACCCGTGGGGA